>CP139503.1:329565761-329585209 GCA_021014915.2 Artemisia tridentata subsp. tridentata
CCCCGTCCTTAATGGCCGCGGAAATACAACCACCAAGCCTCAGCTTCAGATCCTCGGACTCTTTAAATTTTTCAATAACATACCTAAGCCCGTGGCCAATGACCCACCGGCGGCCCTCAACAGCCCTCAGAGTCTGGGGAAAGAGTTCTGTGTCAAATTCTTCATTGATCGCGACCAACCTTTTATCCATCTCCGCAAGATGATTCTCAAAGGTGGCATGGGCAGCCCTCATACTATCCTCGACAATCTTCTCCGTCTCGGTTTTAAACTGTTGCTGGAGAGTGTCACAAAGAACTTCTAGGCCGGACACTTTTTCCGCCAACCCCTCCTTTTCACCACGAAGTTCTACAACTTCCGCAGCCAGCCCAGCATTTTTCCCAATCAATGTTTCCACTTCCGGAGATAACCTTTTAACCTCAGCCCGGAGCTCTTCCAGCTCCTTATCTTTATCATTCACCACCGATTGCAAAGAAGACACTTGGTCGCGGATAGCCATGACCCCGGCATTCTCACTCTCTACCTCGGACAACTTAGCCTTCAACTCAACAACCATCTTCTTCTTCCCTTCCAGATTCTTCCTCAACCTGCTATTCTGGTACAAGGTGTTTTCCAACCTCAGTCGCACCTCAGAATTAACACAAATCTGATGAGCAGATAACTTATTGAAGTCATTCATCAAATCTTCATTAGACATATTTCTCATAGCAGACGCAAACACTGGAGTTGCGACATTGTCAACAATACTTCGGCAGACCCAGGGATCGTCCATCTTGAAACCATTCGTAGACAACCACCTGGGGACATAAGGAGAAGAGGTGTCCGCAGTCTCAACAGATACAGACTTCTCTAAATCATCAGACTCACCCGCATCCTCTTCTTTATCAACCGCATGACTAGACGAGGCAATCACGCCCTCAGCATGTCCGGAAGTTTTGTCCTGATCAGATACCTCAAGATTTGGCATTTGAGACTCCACATTCTCAGACTCATTAATATCCGCATGAGGAGTCTCAGAATTCCCCTCTGAACGCTCTTGAGTAGGTGTGTGGGACGAAGAAGAAATGAAAGTACTGTTCTTCGTAATTCCCTCGTCCGTCTGAGGACCGGAGCGGCCCAAGCCTGACCCCGACTCATCTTCCAGATCAACAATAATATGACCTTCCGCGGAAGGGTCAGCTGAAAAACGCAAACGTGTAAGTACGGATACAAAACAGCAAGAAAAGAAAACGACACGCAAAGGTATTATAAACAACCCATACCAGAGCCATCCGCAGCATCCTTGCGGACCAGCTTCTTTTTCTTTCTGGGTGGATCCGGCACCGTAATAACCACCCTCTTTTTCCCGGCTTTCTTGCCCTCCTTAGCCGCAGCAATCTCGTCAACGACCGTATGTTCCACCACCTTCACTATACCCTCCTGCGGTCGGAGAACACGTGTGGCGGTCTCAGCCCGCAAAGACTTCTCGTCCTTATCCAAAGTTCGCTCCCCGACCTTTACCTTGAATACGTCCGGCTGGTTGATATAGGAGAACAAGTCCATCTCTGCAAAGCAAAGCAAATTAATTAGACGCGGAAGCACACAAATAGAAAGCAAAAATAGATGCAAATCCATTCAACCCACCCGTTTCATCCGGCTGTAGAAACGTGGGGCGGGCACTATCATCATCCCAAGTTTGACTCAAACCTATGAGGTTCAGAAACTCCTCCGGATATTTCTTAAATGGAGCCCTCTTAGTATCCAGGCGCCGCAACAACTCTAAATCCACACCCGCGTCGGAAGGCGGAGGATCGCGGTCCACAGAAGTTCCCTCAAACCATGGAATATCCAGAGGAAAGATGGTCTTTTTAATAAAAAAGAAATGGTCCTTCCAGTTCTTAACCGAATCTAGGGCACTAGTATAGCAGACGGGGACAACCAAAGATTTTGGGCCTTTTCTCTTCTCTAACGACATCCAACCATTGTTAACACCCGCATAATAAAAATGCCTAAACAAATCTATAGTCGGTACACCACCATGGACGCGGCAAAGAATCTCAAAATGGCTAACCCTACAAGCCGCTAACACAGATAGCTGTGACAGGTGAATCTGGAAATACTCCAATACGCGGAGCAAAAACAATGAAAGGGGAATCCTAAAGTTACCAAACTCGAAAAACCTAGTATATACACCTATCATTCCGTCCGGGGCATCTCTAATGGTATCCCTAGGTCCGGGCGCAGTAGGTAGGAGATACCCTGGAATCTTATACTTATCACAAAATGTATTTACATCTTCTTGACTAAGTTTGGAGGTAAACGTACTGATATGAGCCATTCTAAATGGTAAATGAAGAGCAAATGTAACAGAAATCTAACCTGAAGATACTAAAGTCCGGAAATACAGGGCAAGCGAAACAAAGGCGGAAGGAATTCTTGTTTCTAGGGGAGAGGAAAAATTTTAACTGTGTGTAAAAAGTTTAAAAGTGGTGTAAATCTTAGTATTTATAGCTACACACGCACGTGTTAACAGATCCAATCGCAAGGCCACAAAATTGCCACGTCTCCGGACGTTTATTGAACGGTCACAGATCTGGACAGATGGAGAAAATCAACGGCCAGCCGCAGAAACGTCAAATCAGTCAGTAATTGTGTGGGTGAAAACACTTCGCTATTCCCCATGACAGCCTGTCACCACCAACCACATGGAAAGTGGAATGTCCAGTCAGCAACATCGGACACACTCCAAACCAACCGCGGATACTACCACGGCCGGCACAACGCCGCAACCTCCAAATAGCCGCGGAAAATAAATATAAAGTCTAGAACACTTGCTCTTCAAATTAAACAAGTATACTAGACTGGGGGGACTTGATCGTGTATAGTATCCCCGGACCCTAGCACATTGGGCCGGGCATGACTAGCGTCCTATACCACGGCATATTCTAATCCCGCAATCCGGACAAGATCATCCCCGGCCTCTCAAGTCCGGGGATCTAATCCGATGTCGACAGCTATCCTGCCGCGACTGGCTAAAGCCAGATCTTGTGGGATTGTGTCTTCCACTTGGTCTGACATTTACCTACTAAGGTATGGCGCAGCCATGCGCTGCTCTGACAATTACCTACTCAGTAATTAATGTGCAGAGTTTCGAGGTAGCTATAGTAAGTATATGGGTAGTATAAATACTCCCATCTCATTTATTACCACACCTAACTGCATTTACTACTCCTAGTCCGCACTTAAATTACCTCTCTAAACAAATATACTTACTCTCACACCGGAGGCCAACCGCGGAATCCCCCTTCCGCGGTAAGACTAACGGTGCTACTTTTATCTTAGCAGTGAACAAGAAGTAATTGGTGCAAGATCTACCCTCCAAGAGCTAGTCTAACCTAGGTCTGGGAGTGTGCCAAAGATTTGTACTAACACGATCAACTTTTTATATCCATTTCATCCTATTTAAATTGCATTAAATGTGCTCTTTTGATTTGCTGAACATAATTTTATTTAGTGGAAGTTAGAAAGTAGAAGATACTAATCAAACCATGTTTCTTTTAAATCTATACACTTTATTATTTGATTTTCGGTATCACAAATACTAATGCTGTAAAAAGCACATCGGAAATCATAAAAGAGTTTTGGCACTATTAGTTGATGTACAATAGTGGAAAAATATTGGCAACAGCTTTTGTTAGCCATTGATTAAACTTTTATACTTTTAGACTTTTAGTTGATGTACAAAAACATAAAAATATTGGCAAAATCTCTATGTCTAATTCTTGATTATTTGATCTATTAACTTACTTGCACTAGAAATTTGCAGGTTTTGTAAGTATACCTTTTAGTTCATTCTTAAGCACAAAGTTAAGAGACTTTTTGTTGCTTTTTGTCTAACATATGTTTAATATTTATATTGGTAAGTTTGTACTCAAAAATATAATTTTGTCTAACATCTGTTTAATACTTATATTGGTAACTTACAGCAAGACGGTGACATTGCTTATTGGGGAATAGGTTTTGAGTCCATCTCAAAAGTCGTAAAGAAACTGGAATACGTACGCCACATGCGAAGCCCTGTAAGCAAAATTTCATTAATCTGCAATAATCGGAATTGCAATTTTTCATCTTTTATTTCATTTTTTGGGTTCCACGTACTTCACAATGACAAAATGTGGTCCAAGAAGTGAAGTGTTTTTCTGATATACCATGAATTGGGCAGGCACGAGATTTTGATGGGGATTCATTAAGGAGCATGCTACCGAAAGACGAGTCATTGTTAGGGTAAGTGATTTATATGGCTATTAATACTTCTATAGTTCTGTATTTACTTTCCTATGCTAACACACGTGTCTTATTCCTCTACGTCATGTAGGCAAATAAAGTTCTGAGAAATTGAGAGTTGGCGAATCTAGAAGAATTTAGCAAGTTGTAAATAGGTATCTTCTTACTTCTATTCACTTCAAAATGTGTCCACATCCTGTTTAACAGGTTTTTATTTTGTTTTAATTACTACAGTATTAGAAATTGATGTTCATATAGGTGAAATAAAATATGAGAGCAGCCCATCAAGTCAAACTATGATGAGGTACATGTTTTGGATTGATCTTATATCATTTTTTCTCTTTTTAATGTTCCATTTAGTAAGCTGAGTATTCATCAGAAGAAAACTTTTTATACATCATCGATTTCTATATCGTGCTCTCTATAACTCAATGTAAACATAGCCTACCATCATGTAAACAATAACTTTGCAAAAACATCGTCATTTCTGCTCATATATCTAATAACAATTTATTTTTATCTCTTGCTTACAACTGAAGACAATGATGGAATTGTTTTATTAAACAATGAGTTGATCAATCTTGTTTTTCAACAAATTTGGAACTTGGTTGCTTGGATTTGCTCTGGCTTAATGCATGATTTGTGATTTTTAAGATGGCTTTCCAAGTGTTATTTTCTATAAAAGTCTGTGGTGCAAATAAGGTTTGTTACCAATATAAGTATTGGTTTCTTTGATGTAAGTTTCTTATAGCAAATAACGGTCTTTATATTGTGGTGCTTTATGCTATTGCCCTAAATGTGCTTTCACTTATTAGATCACAAATTGTTTGTACAGTTAGAGCTATTTGGGAATTCATCAAATAGTTAGTTTAATTTTAGTTTGTCTAACTGGTCGTTGACACGATGAAAGAATAAATAATATCTACAGGAAGTTAAATAGAACTTTGGCATTCTAGAGAGTGATCGAACTAAGGAGTCCGGCATAAAGCAAACTTTGTTATGATTGAAAAGGATAAGGATGCATAATATGTGAATACTTAAGGTTCTTTATAGTCCCTCCGTGTTGACATTTATTCAGTGCTTAATTTATTTATGTCTTTAACTATATGTCTCCAGTTGGTTAATTAGTTTTTGAGGTAGTGTTTTACTTTGTGATTTTAATTATTTGTAGTTCACTTGCATTCTGTTTGTGGTTTACACCTTTAATAATCATATTTTCCTGATGCAAAATTTAACATTATTGTATTGTGTGTTAAATTAAAGGTTTGATCTCATGAAGGAACCAAAGAAGGATCATGCATATTTGAATTAGCGAACTTTGTTAAAGTTATAGAATCACCATGGTATTGTTGGTATTATAAAGAGTAGCTGGCAAGACTTGCGAGGAGAGCACATCTTGAACTTTTGTATTATTTGTAGTTCACATGCATTCTATTTCAGTGTAAAATTTCATTAATAGTGTTCTCATTATTGTTTAGAAACTTATTATAAAGTGATTATAACTCTTAGTTATCATTTCTATAATAAATCGTTGCCTTGTGTTTCCCTATGTTGAGTTGGATGTTAAAGTTATTAGGTATTTTGGGTTTCTAAACATTTGTTGTGTTCCTGCAATTGTTATTATATTTGTGAGAAAAGTAGTATATTTTGTAACCGCAAAATCCACACCGCAAAAACTGATCTACAACAAAAACCGGCGGTGCGGTTCTTGAAAATAGAAAAACCGCATTTTGCAGTGCGGGTTTGGTTTTCACGGAAAAACCGCACCAAAATGAAAAGAACTTTATGAAAGCATGTTTGTTGTTACACATACTATAGCTTACAAAATTATATCCCATATTTTATAAGTGATAATATTAAAGAGTATTTTTATATTAAGGTTTTGTTAAATGCAATAAAATGTTTTATGTGTTTGTTGTTACAGATTTTATTTATTTTGTTGTTAAATTATGTTACTCTTTTTCTACGAGAAATGTTGTCAAAAGTACATACCAACAAATATCTTATACTCCGTACTTTGTATCGTTTCAAAACTTATTTTATTCTTATGTAACATGACTATTATATATTTATACATCAAACATATCTTTTATTCGAATGATATCACAAAACAATCGCTTATATGAGCATATTTCTTTTCATAATAAATATAAAACTACTATTTCACAGTTTACAATTTAATCCCGTAAATTTCACGGGTTAATAAAGTAGTTTAGACATATAACTTAAGTAATACTTTTAAACATACTAATCATTTCTCATAAAGAGGTGATATGCACATCACCAAAAGTAATTTGTACATCACAAAATCACATTAGTGATGCACATAGTATATGCATGATTGTGATATGCACATCACTTTTGGTGGTGTGCATATCAACTCACTTTCTCATATATTGCGTATGTTATGTAAAATTGTACGTTTATGAAGTACGGAGCAATTCATAGAGAATATCAATGTAAGTATTCATAGTAACTAGTAACATCCAGCTCATCATAGTCTTAACTATGTATATAGAACTAATTTAATGTTATCTTTTAAATATTGGAGTATATTACTAACTGTCCACCACAAAATCCGAATTTGATTTTGTTATCGATCTCCAAGGTATAATATCGAATAAAAAAATGAAACCTAAGATTTTTTGATGCTAACAACATAGGAAATGAAGTCTCCAGACTCCACGAGTCCAGGGTATCATTTTTAAATACAAAAATAAAGAAAAACTTTTGGAAATGAATATTTTAACGTATTAATCAACGTAAAACACAAAGCCGATGCTTTGCTTTTCTCGTTTTGCCCAAATAACCTTTTTCTACTTTGCTACGGTTCGTCGGTTTTATCTGTTTAAACTTTAAATAAATACGAGTATAAGATTGGGTGTAATGGTCAGATTCGTTATTGTTGCATCATCTTCTTTTTTTATCACCATCTTTTTTTCATTATTATAAACTTTATTTTTTTTGCAACGGCGGCATATAATTAAGAAAAAACTAGCAAAACGCTAGCATTACAAAGGCGATTTAAGCTAATCAGTCCAACTGATATAATTTTTTTCCTCTAAATTGTAACCAAGAAAAAGAAAAACAACGAATATTATAAAAAATGTCACATTTTCTCATAACTTGAGGATTGAAAATGTGATTATTCCTAAAACGCCAAAGCATCCAACATGTGGAAGCGAAAATAACATAAGCTCGGTCTCTCTCGTCCTGTGAAGCTCTCCATGAAGAATACCAAGAATCCCAATCTCCACATGAACTAAAAATCGGGATTTTTAAGCCACACCATCCACGGACAAGACTCCAAATGTTAGAAGCTCTATCGCAAGAGAAAAAAACATGGGAATTGGACTTGACAATCTTGTTGCAAACAGGGCACATAATCGAGTCAATGTCCAAACCACGAGATGAGAGGTTAAGGCGATGTGGAAGCCTATCAAGAAACATACGCCACATAAAGATATTAACCTTCCGAGGAATAATCTTATACCACCTTGTGCTTGGGAGAGAAGAAGGAAGCACACATGAATCAATATGCTTCCGAACGATACTCACAGAATACGATCCATCTGTGGAGAAAGAAGAGACAACGGAATCTCTATCCACCTCAATGATCAACGAACCTATTTCAACCAGAAGATTATTGAGATCTGCTAGAGTTCTCCCTCCATTCACCGGCCTACGCCAATCCCATATCCAAGAGCCTTCGACAATACGATCTTTAATGAGGCAGTTTTGGTTCTTCTCAAGGTGAAACAATCTGTTAAAACGATAACAAAGAGGAGAGTCACCCAACCATGTATCTTTCAAGAAACGATCCATAGAAAATAGTAACTTAACCACCCAAAACATATTTCATTAAACAGAGCCATATATATCTCACAATATACTCGCACACATATATTTTTTTTCTTGTGTTCCACAACATGATCGTCACCACAACCATGTTATCACAAAAGAAGGGCGACAACTGAATGTTCATGTTGGTGGTGTAGGACGACCACAGTGATGAAAGAGGCAACCGAGTCTTCAACTCTTCATCCTCCCATTACACTTGGCCTAATATGTATAAAACTGTTTGCACAACCATAGTTGATTAGATAATCATCTTACTACAATTCAACTAGGAATCCATAAATTAATGTATCTATAATATATATAGTATGTTTGGTAAAAATAGATTGTGCTTGTGCTGTTGCTGATGCTGATGCGGGTGCTGGTATTGGTGCTGGTGCAGAAAAAGATTATAAAAAGAGATTATTTTTATCAGCTACATGAAGTAACCTTTGATTTTCAGAGATTAAGAAATATATATATATATATATATATATATATTTTTTTTTTTTTTTTTTTTATATATATATATATATATATATATATTTTTTTTTTTTTTTTTTTTTAATCTCTTATAAGTTCTGTCTGCCAAACAAAGATTATTTTTTAAGTAGCTTATTTTTTGAAAAAATAAGCATAATCTCTTCATATCTTTCATAATCTGCTGCGCCAAACACAACCATAAAGGATTAATGACTTTTCTTGAATCTCGAAACTTGAAATCTTTGAAAAACTTAAAAATGGTAATAAAATCCACTATTAAATTAATAGTTTCAGTATTGTTTAAGACTTTAATCTTCAAACTTTTATCATTTTTCGATCATAACCCATAGATTCTTTTTCGCAATAACTATAAATTAAACCCGTAAGTGTCGCACGGGTCACTCCAAAAACCACAAGTTCACATATATAATTATTTACCACTATATATCATCGTTTTGCGCGGATATTCATCTATTTTATTTATAATTTTGATTACTTGTGGTAATAATCCAAATGTTGAATAAAATATTTATGTTCATAGCGTCGTTAGATTTTGTTGCCTGATTCGTTCTTATAAATTATATTAAAACTCACAATTCCAGTGCATCATGATTGAGACATTAATCAAATTTTATATATACTTTCGTTAAAAAAAATGTATAATGCTTTCTTTAGTTTTACTTTACCAAAGTATGAAAACATTCTCTGTCGTGTACAATACTCTTGTATAATAGGTGTATATAAAGAATGGACGTTAATTAGTAGGTGTATATGAGATGGGCAATTTAATCGTGCTCTATTGAATTACATACCTAACATGCAACCGTATTTTTGGTGTTGTATACAAGAGTTTGTGAGGTGTGTCATCGCACAAAAACTTAGAGTTTTAAGATCTTCAAAATAGATACCGGTGAAATAAGAAAAACAAAGTGTCTTTTATAAAATGAAGGTTGAAGATGAATGATAGTGAAATGATCAAAATGACCTCATATGACTTGCAAATGGGGGACTTAATAAAGATCAATCCGTTACAATACAACAAGTAAATAGACGAGTGGTGTAGTTTTTTTGAAGTTTTAATACGAAAAGTGAAAATGTATAAACTACATGAATGATTTATGTAATTAACTTTTATTTTTTTAATGTGTTTGCCAAAACCTTAAATCATTATATTATATCGAGTATTAGTAGATATTTTTAAGGCAGAAGTTATCTACACCCACCACTTTGTTTCTTTCACTTTGTTTCTTTCACTTTTTTGGCACCCCTTTGTTTCTTTCACTTTTTTTTTTTTTTTTTTTTTTTTATATTTTTTTTTTTTTTTATTTTCATAATTTTGGTTTTGTTAGAAAACTACAGATTGAAATTACGAAACATAAAATATAAAGTTTGATAAGTCAAAAGTTATGTAAATAAGAAAATACATAGCAGAAAATAGCAAAACACTGTCTTTTACTAAATGTGGGTGAAGAAGGTGCCCCTAACCTATAGAGAGTTTTTTATTTGACCATAGTACTTTTAAAATTTATTTAATAAAACATAGCACTTTCAAATTTATTTAACAAAACATAGTGCTTTTACATAAACCTAATAAAAACAAACAAACTAACGGGATCCGTTCTTGTGAGAATGCATGCTAATGTAAAAACTATCATTGAAATGAAATCACATATTACTTTTTACTGTGTTCTCAAAAAAAAAAAAAAAAATAGTAAGAAAATGAAAGTAAAGTAAAGAAAGAGGAATTAAGGAAAGAGATAGGAAGTAAAGTTGTCTTTCGCTTCAAAAGTGGGGTGAAAGTTTTGAAAGCAAAATCTCCCCACTTTCATCCATTTACTTTCCCTTTCATTTCTAAAAAAAACTTGAGAACACAACTTTTATCACTTTCACTTTCCTTCCTCCCTTTTACTCAACTTGAAAACACATTTTTTTTGCAACTGAAATTTTGGCATCAGTTGTAGTAATTCATACCTTTCAAAAAAAAAGTCATAGTAATTCATTAATTCATGACACTCTGCATAAAACTTTTTCATAATTTACTGTGTACTGTCCTCGTTTTTCCTTTCAGCTTCTTTTACTTCAATAAACACACACATTAACTATCATCTTCTTTAATATTCAACCAAAAAACACACAGTATCTCCAGCTTCATCTCAAAGATACACGCATAAACCAATTTGACGACCAAACACACATAAACCAATAATCACCATCACCTCGCCGCACCACTGTCACCTCGCCATATAACCACCGCTCCATATTCACCATTACCGCCGCACCACATCCAACAACACCATTACTGTTTCACTATAGCCACCACCATCGTTACCGATCCACCACACTTTCGAAAATGGGTTTTCTTGTATTATTATAAATGTATTTTATTTTTAATAATATGTTTTTAATTATTTTCTCTCTCCCATTTTTCTTTCATTCTATACCAAATTCAAATCTCATTCTAACCTCATGATCATACCAAACGCACCCTAGGTTTTGTAAAACTACTATGGTTTGTTAAATAAGTTTCTCATTTTTCTTTCATTCTATACCAAATCCAAATCTCATTCTAACCCCATGATCATACCAAACGCACCCTAGGTTTTGTAAAACTACTATGGTTTGTTAAATAAGTTTCCCATTTTTCTTTCATGCTATACCAAATCCAAATCCCATTCTAACCCCATGATCATACCAAACGCACCCTATGTTTTGTAAAACTACTATGGTTTGTTAAATAAGTTTGAAAGTACTATATTTTGTTAAATAAATTTTAAAAGTGTTATAGTTAAACAAAAGACTCCCCTATAAAGGTAGCCCTAACATCATCCTATTTTCAAAGGATGAAACAACATTTCATATGAGAAAACAAATATACGATGTACCATTGTCGGTTTTAAAATCGACACACTATAGTATTTGCAGCCGTGTTAGTTGTCCTATTTTGACATATAAACGTATCATGCCTAACTGGTGATTCTAGTTATGTACTTGACCGAATTACTTAGCTTGTAAATGTTAAGTTATCTTAGATAAATCTAAAACAACTATGTAGAAACTGTCTTTAAGTATATTAAAGTCTATGCAAAATCTAGACTTTAACTTTAAAAAGAACTTGTAATGTAACAGTAAAACCCATTATTAATGGATAATACAAATACTCTCCTATTATTAGGGTTTACAACCTTGAAACTTTATGAAGAAAAAAAAAACACGTATTTAACTCAATGCCCTAGGACCTCCTTCAAGGTTCTCGATTACGACCGATCACTGTCAAGTTTTTTAAGTAAGTTACTAGTTTACTACATATAATATTCTCTCCATTCAAAATACCGGATCTCAAATTAATTACTAACTGTTAAAAAGAAATAAAAAAGTTTAATTAAGTTTGTCACATTATCATTAACTAAACTTGATTATTAACTTTAAAAATATCGTTAATTAGTTAGTTGAGTATAAAAATGTACTAGTAGATAAGAATAAGTAATCAATAATGATTATGTTTTACTAAACTTGTTTTATTTTTATCATATTATAATTTTGAGACGAAAAAAATATGATTTTATATTTGCCATTAATTTTTAGATTAAATATAAAATAGGAAAATTAAAGGTTTGAAGGTGATTTGACAGTGTGTTCTATTCAGGTAAAAGTTTTAAAATCCTAAAACTAGGAATGAAACACATTTTGTTTTCCTTTCCATTTTGGAAACTTTGTGTGTCCTCGACTCCTCGTCTTAGTAAAGTTTCGCATGGAATTTTTTAGTGTGCTTTATGGGTTGCATGAATTGATGAAAGTGGAGAAACAAGGTGGTCAATGCGCCTTTAGATTTGTTGGATAATACTCCCCCCTCTCAATTTAATTGTCAGGAGGCAAAAAACACGGAGATTAATAAAAATGGGGCCACTTTTATTTTCAACCACTCAAAGAGAATTTTCTCCTATTATATTCTCTAGTTTTTACTAAAAAGGGAAAGTGGACAATTAATTTAAGACACCCCTAAAAGGAAATATGGACAATTAAATTGAGACGCAGGGAGTACTAAATATGAAGACGTCGTTCTATTGATTCAACGTTTATCTAAAATTTGGATTGATGATCGGTTTTCTTCGGTCCCAATTGATTGGAATTGTTGTATTCAAAGCCCTATAGACGTGATCTGTCGCACCTAACGCTTTCTATCTTTTGTTTTTGGGGTGTTTGGGTCAAGGGCGCAGCTATTTGGGGGGGGGGGGGGGCGCCCGACCCCCCGAAATTTTTTTTGCGATGTAGGGGGTATATAGTTTTCGTGTAGAAAAATTTCGGTATATTCTATTTCGACCCCCCATTTTAATTGTGAATTTTTTTTTATATATTAAGCAATAAAATTGATCCATTACATTTTAGATAAGCCCATCTACCCAAACTAAAATCCATTACATAATAATTACTTAGCCCATTAAAAAAAAATAGAAACCGGAACAATAACAAACCAAATCCTCCCAAACCCTCCCCCCCTTCGCCCCTCATCTCCTCCCGACCTTCCTGGATCCTGCAGTCCCGCCGACCAGCCTCCGCCACGCCTGCCGCTGCCGACCACCACCGTCTTCGGGTTCAGGTTTGTTGTCTTTAAATCTACTTGTCTTTTATTTAGGGATTTAGTAGAAATTAGGGATTTAAGTAGAAATTATAAATTGGGGTTGATTTATTAACTTGAGAATTGAGAATTTGAGATAGGTTTGTTGTCTACTAACATCAATGAAGTGGATGTTAGTAGCCTAGAAAGAGATCCTGCTAAACGACTTGAAATGTGGAAATATCCGGTTAAGGTACGTGAGCAAGTAAGGCTAGCATATATATCATTAGGAGTGTATCAACCTAAGCTTGAAGAGTATAAGCCTAGAGGTCCAAAGAATAATCTTCGTCGATTTAAATTTGCTTGGTTTGGTATGTTCCCTAATTGGTTAGAGTAATCAATAGAGTTGTTATCTCTTGGTGCGACTTTATGTTCAAAAGAGATTAATATTGATCACATTGTTCTTCTTGTTGAGAAATATTATCCTACGGACTTTACTGAGCAGGAGAGAAATCAATTACTTTGTCAATTGGAGACTTTTCAAGTTGAAAGGATAAATAATGCCAAGCTAAGTGAGGTAGCAACTCTTTCTGATCTCTGCCAAACTCTTGTAGAAACTGGGAAAAATAGCATGTACGATTTGCTTGAAAGAGTGTGTCGGCTACTCTTGACACTTCCGGTTTCGACTGCAACAACAGAGAGGGGATTTTCGGCAATGAAGATGTAACACCCCCAATTTTCGTGATATGCAGCGGAATTTAAATTGGGTGTTACTTCATGGCACAACAGTTGAATAGTAGAAAACGATCACCAATTTGGTCGTTTTAAAAGGTTTATCATTCGAATATCAGAGTTTACAGAGTAAGGTCCCCGTGGTTTCAAAGTTTATTAAATATGTTTTCGAATGATATTTATAGCCTTCATAATTATCCGTGCTCCTCCGTGCCATCCGTGCTCATTGTGAACCTGAGATAAAGACATGCTTAAAACGTCAACACAATGGTTGGTGAGTTCGTGGAGTTTGATAGAAAATAATTTCTTTCAATGAATTTAAAAGGTGTATAGCGGTTGTTGAAATGAATAATAGTTTTTCATGAAATCAATAATAAGATAAGTTGAATAAAAATCCACTGATGATTCATGTATGATCTCAGGTGATCATAAGTTTCAAGTTTCTAAACGAAGATGAGCTACGTTGTTATATGCTCGAAATGACGTGTTGGGTCAACCTTTAAATGAAACTATATGCCAAGCATTTTGGGTTGTCTTTTGTAGAATTCATGATTAAGTCTCATATGATAACAGTTAAAGTTCAAGTACATGATTCATAATCATAACACATAGTGAAAATAATAATCTAGCGTCTGAAATCTATCAGTGTAAAGTGTTGGTCTTCTAAATACAGCTGTATCCTAGGATATATGTGAAACATTCATATATTCATAAAGTTATATTGCCCTAAGCCTCATGACACGCAAAACGTTAATAGAGTACCGTAAAATGGCGGTGCCCCACCAGGGTCACTGATGGGTGTTTATAGCCCTCATGTTAATAGGTGACTTGCCAATTCCTATTTTTCTCAAATATAATGCATCGCGACTAAATACGACTAACCATGTAGGCATTCCGTCCAAGTATTTAGTGGGATAGGTCGTCAGCCTCTAACAGGTTTCGAAGCTGTTCACTATATTCGCGCTCACCGCAGTGATTAATGGCTCATGATCAAGGGACTTTATGGCAATAAAGTAAACTTAGGCAATATGGGTTTCAGGGTGCATGAATTATGCGTAAATTTTAGTTTTGGCAATTATTTCTATTGAAATGTAGAAATATCATAATAAAGTAACAGTACATTCATTTGTCACATGAATGCATACAATAAGCCTCAGTGTCAAATTACATCATGTAGTGTAAAAATGTTATCTCCCAAATTTAGTGTTTAAGCTTAGCGAGCAATTTGTACATATAATGAATATATATTATTCTCAAGAGTGATTCAAACATGTAAAGCATAGTGGATGATTTTGAGTAAATCATAAGAGTTTATATAGATAACTTAAAACAGTTAAAGCATGTATCTCCCCCAAAACGTATAAATCAAGTATTAAAATAGGAGGGGCCGCGACTCACCTGGAGCGTATCTGGTAAGATAGGATTATTAGATCTATGGAAACGATCACGGAACGTCTTTGATACGAAACCTGAATATAAGGGAAATCTAAGATTTCTGACTTACTACTAACAGTGAGTGTGATGTGAGAATCGTATCACGATTTAATTGGTGATGTGAGTGTGATATACTTAAAATGCCTCAAGTTAAAAATATAATATCATATCTGATATTATCTTAATTCTGTTATCAATCGTCCCAAAATATTACTTTTTCAAAATATGCAAAAAGAATATGCAAGTGAAGTTACTAAATTTCTAATAACGAAACTTCAAATAATGCATAACTTAAAATGTAAAATGCATATGAAGTGAAGGGTGCAAAATGAAAAATAAACTAAGAATGTCAAGTGAAATTAAATAGGTCCTTGCCCCTTTCAGATTTTATACTTTTTAGTCTAACTGCGATTGCGTTACGTCGTTAGTCCTCGGTTAAGTCCAAAGTCCATAATAGTCCAAATCTTGTCCATATGTCCACATAAGGCTTGGAGTTCAATGATATGTCAATTTAAGTCCTTTATAACCTGTTTTACAGCTTCAGTCCATAGTTTTCACAGTTGGCAGTTTTAGTCCTTCAAGGTGAGTTTGCGTCACGTTTTTAGTCCAAAAGTGTTAAAATTATGAAGAAAAGTTATGCGACTTTTTCTGGTGCTTATTTAAGTTTATTAAAACTTAAGTTAACTGCTTATTTCTGAAAATACCTTATTTTTAGCTTATTGGGCTCATTAACGAAATATACATAGGCCCGTTAAGAAATCGAGAGGCGAGGGCATGAAAATAGTTTTAGGCTTGGACTTGGGCTATTTTTATGATTCTAAAAATATGTCATATGGGCCTATTGGGCTGTTTAATCGTAAAGGCTTAGTGGGCTTTAGTTTAGCCCATCACTGGAAATGGTTTTTGGTTTAATTTTTCTGAAATAATACTAGTGTATCTGCGACTCACATTTGCTGTTTTTATAGGGTCGTATCTTAGTTATTTCTACAAGGTATTTACACGAAAAATGTAGTTAGTAGTGGAGTCTAATAGGTCGTGTGAAATCAACTCATAATCATTAAGTTAGATCGCGAGATATGAAGTTGCTTTCTAGCCTACTTGGGCTGTCGTATAACAAAACACTTGGCGTATTTTTAGTATTTTCAAAAGTGGTTTGTGTGACATGTTTGGGGTCGTTTTAAAGAGTTGTATCTCAGTTATTCTCACATTATGTTTATATGAAAAGTGTAGCTTGTTAGGAGTTTCACGAGGTCGTGTAAAAATATGACATGGTTATGTGGTTAAATTATGAGTTATGGTCTTGAGTTATAGGCGACTTGGCTGTTTAGGTACACAATTTTGGAGATAATTCTAAGTGTCTTAAGGTCTTATTTATATGTGAGAGTTGAGGCAGTAGCATGCATGGTATATGAATGGTGTGAGATGATTGTTAAGACTCCACCAAGCGAGTTCGACATTATGTATATTTCAACTAGATTACTGTGTTTCGTTCTATTCTAGTTAACAAAATGAAATGTATGTTTGCATGCATGCATGTATGGTTTGTGCAAGAAATAACAAGATGAATAGATTAACGTGTATGAAATCGTGGAAAGTGGATAGGGTGTGCTCAGTGGAAACGTGTAAATATATATTAGCACAAGTTAGGTTGACTTACAACACATCTTAGGTGGGTATGGAGTCGGGTGGGAGTAGCTAGATCACAAGGAGAACCCGCACGTTGCAGATTTTAACGCGTTCGTATATATATATATGTGAACCTTATTTTCTTTCGAACAAGTCAAGAAAGGAACCTAGGGGTAGTCTTGGTTCCTTGTGAGCTTCTTACTGATCAAAAGGAGGTATGTACGATGTATTGATGAGGGTGGGTAAGATGTAGTAAAAAGGTCAGTGGAGTTCGAATGGTATACAAGGGTGGATATGGCAGTGGGTTTAATATTAGCACAGAACGAATTCAGCAGCTTACTAGCCTAGTTCGAAGTATATTTTAACATGTTTATTTCTTACTCTATATTTTCTAAATGAATGTCATATGTTTTTCTGGGTTTGTAGAGGGTTGAGTGAGAACAAATAAGTGAAGGGTGAGTGAAATTGATTGCTAAAGGAGGTGGTATATATAGAAGTAAAACTACACACGTTTTCTATTGACTATAAAGAATTCAACCTCAAATGATTGAGGGCTACTATGTTGTGACAGAGATCTAAGGGTTCCAAAAGAAATGAAATCTTGATATAGTGAGATCTTTGGACAGCTAGGACAAAAGTGGATGACTTATCCTTTAGATTTTACACTTTTTGTATTTCGGTTTGTGTGAATATGTGGGTGCCAATCTAATTTAGTGAGTCACATCTCATGCTGCTGTCCCAACTTTGTTTTACACATTTATTTACGTTAGAATTATCATTAGGAAATCGTAGAAACAATTGTGTTTCGAAATGGTTAAGTTTTGATGTGTTGTGTACGTTGAATTTAGCCAAAATGGGACGAACAAAACAGCCTGGGTTATTATAGTAACCTTCGATATTCGGGTCTGAGATTTGGCGTGGGTATAGCCCGATGAGTGGTGATTCAAGTGAGTTACAAATATGGGTGTGTCGCGTGTATAATTAATAAACACAAGTCGTGTTTTTGGTGGTGCTTGGCTGTCGGTTTATAACTGAAATAGCCTAAGAGAATTGAATTTGAGAGTTGGGCTAGATGTGAGTAAGTTTGGGTGGTGATGGGCTTGGAAATAATTCAGTCCGATTGGTTTGCATTTTGTGAAAAGAAATTAGTGTGATTTAATTGTAATTAGTGAGTTATATTTAGATAAGTTGTGATTTTGGGGTAATGTGACTTTTGTATTAGTCATAATTAGTGAAAAGGGAAATTTGTGGAATATGGCATTAGTGTAGATGGGGTTTTTGTGAAACACTGAGTCTCGAGGTATGCGTGGTCATTTAATGTATGTTGTCAAAACGAAATGTGGTAATGCTAACAATAAAAGAAAATTTTAAATTTTCTCGTAAAAATGGGTTTTGTTAAACGGTAAGTCGAGGTTATTATTAATTAACAAAGATTATCATAACGGATTTTCGTAGGATCTTACAGAAGATATTCAAGAATCGCCTACGTAATAAGATGTCAGATCAGAATCTAGCAAACAGTATGGTGATTTACATAGAAAAAGAAATTGCTGACAAGTTTGATGCGGAGTCCATAATTGAAGAATTCAAGGATCTTAAAGGTCGAAAGGCTGAACTCTAATTTCTTCAATGAATCGAACCAGGTACCAACCGTTTGTCTCCTTTTTAATGTTTAGTTGTCTTGGACAAATGTTTAGTTTTTTAGTGATTGAAACTTTTTTTTTTATATTAATAGTATTTAATTTTTGACCCGACCCGAACATATTACCCGAAAAATAGCGTTAGGAAAAAAAAATTAGATCCCGACCCCCCACTGAAAATTGTCTAGCTTCGCCACTGGTTTGGGGCGGTTTGGTTTCAGGTAGTTTGGTGTTTTGGGGGATGTCTCTTTTAAATTTCTTGCTTTTTGTATTTATTTTCTGTGGTCCACTCCTTGGAGCTCATTCTAATACATATTTAACCTTTTAAAAAAAACAAAGCAGAATTGCATATATATATCTCTCCCCAAAGTGAATAATTGCATATATATCCTTTGTACAAGTTTTTGATGCATATAGTACAATGATTTTTATGCATGCTTTGTATATATATGCAATTATGCATTTTCGAAAAGATATATATGCAAAAGCCCCGAATTATTTAACGTGGGGCATTGAAAGATTGTGACAACATGTAGCCATTATTTTTTATATTTAATGATATGGATACAACAAATGTATATGTGTATGATTTGATTAATTAGAAGTGGTATCATAAATGTATGATACATACGTATACCAAACGAAAGGTATCATACATACGTATAAAGAGAGATTTTTTTGGCTACATGTTGTCACAATCTTTCAATGCCCCACGTTAAATAATTCAATCCACAACTTTTATAAGCTAATGTTGATATCTCACAAAGTCACAATTCACAACATATGTGACTCTTGCAATCCGATTTTCATAATTTATTTACTCTGTGATGTTAGAAAACGTTAATGTTTATAAGTTTTTATGTATGGAAACCATTTTCACCGAT
>CP139503.1:329585309-329649541 GCA_021014915.2 Artemisia tridentata subsp. tridentata
GGATCGCGACCGGCGTGTAATAAACTTGTTGGAAGTGATTTCAGTTAAAGTAAACAAAGTTGATAACTTGATACGACTTGTTTTATGTTTGTTTGAACACATGTCTGGCAAAAGTCTTAGAAAAATCAATCCAAAAAAATGATAGCCATATAAATCGCAAGAATAATTCTGTCAATAATTCAAAGCCATTCTACATTTTATATATTTTTATGTAAATATTCGTGGACACATCAACGCTTTTGTCTAGAGGAATGCATCAACACTTTTAGTCGATCTTCATTTTATAATTATGCAAACGTTATCATTTATGGTCTGTTAAATCCTTAATATAGATAAATGTAGATTATATATGACTTTTGAAATATAAATACATCTAAAAATAACGTGGAAGCAGATCGTTGGTAATCATATTTTATTATACAACTATAATTTAGAAACCACTTATAAAATGTTTATACTTTATACCATCGCAATTACAAGCAAGAGAAGGAAACATTTATACCTGCTCCAACTTTCATGATTAATTTCATATATATCTACAGTCTAACCGTTTTATGCATAATGTATACTATTTTTAAAGCATATTTGAGTAAATATGATATTTTCAAATTTAAGAATAAGATATATGAAATTGCCTTTTTAATCAAATTTAAGAATAAGATATATGAAATTGCCTCTTTAATCAACTGGTATTGTCGATTTTATTATTTTCATTAGTTTGATAAGACGATAATATAATTACTCAGAGCACATACTCTAACAACCTATATCGACGAACATCAATACTTTCACTATTTTTACAATAAACTCGTGACGCTAAACAAGACATCTGAGAAGTTCATGTCGTGTCGCAATGATACCCATATTGTTTGAGAAGCTCTTCAACCAAATGTTTGTGGGTTCAAGACCTGCTTAGGACATGTGGGATAAATTTGCGGTGTAAATAATGTGAGATAGTTAAAATTGTCGTTCTGAAAAAAATAAATAAATAAATAAATAACTCCACACTAGAAAGTGCTTCAAAAAGTGTTCAATTATTTTGACTACGTGTAATATGATAAACTTACGCAGTGTTTGTTTTTAGAGAGTTTTTTTTTTTTTTTTTTTTTTTTTTTTTTTTTTTTTTTTTTTTTTTAGAGTGTGAGTAGAGGAAATGAAAGAATTGCGTTTATTTTTAACTTTTACTGCTGCAAGCGATAAAATGAAATGTAAAGAGTTTTTTTTTTTTTTTTTTTTTTTTATGTCTGCAAGCGAGAAGGAAAAAAAAAATATATGTGTTAATTGCATTTCACACATAAGAGATATAAATAACTTTTTTTTACTTCACATTTGCAGATATCTTTTAAATATGATTATCGCTTCTTGCTTCTTAAAAACTTCAAATTCAACTATTTTCACATAAACATGATATTATTGATTAGAGAAAGAAAAGAAGAAAAAATATTATATATTAATATATATATATATAATATATATATATATATATATATATATATATATATATATATATATATATATATATATTATCTTGACTACTATCTTTAAGGCTACCCACAGTGGTGACCACGGACAACCATGCCACATCAGATTTCTCTCTCCGACGACGACCAAGTTTTTTTTTTTAATAAAACAAAGTATTACATATAAATTAATTTTATACATTCTCTATGCTAAAATGTAAGAAAGTTAAAACTATATGGTAGAAATGACAATGAAATCAAATTTTAAGAGTTTAAACTGTAAATTAATTATTTATAAAAATAAAATAAAATAAACTACTTATTAGTCTTCTTCTACCTCTACCTCCTGCAGATCATTGTTCCTTCAAACACACAAACTTTTTTTTAAACGAGTTAAACAAAAAGAAAGAAATAATAATAATAAAAATAAAAAAATAAATAAAAAAAAATAGTGAGAAATAGAGGGTGTTTTGTTTGTTTGTGTTTTGTAAACTCAGTCGTTTGGCCGACCAAGTTGGGTTTCCATTCACTCGACGATCGATCACGATCGAAACCCCACAGTGGGGACGACCGACGACGACCCACTGTGTGGGCAGCTTAATGGTGAGCAATTATTCAAATGGCATTAAAACCAAAGGGTTTTTGTCTCAGTTGGTACATACCTTTAAAATATTCATAAGCCCACTGAAGGGATTTTGTAAATAAAAGGTTACGAGTACGAGTATGAGTCTCGGCTAATGCTCACTCTAATTAGTGTCCTACAGGGTCAGGAGAGTTGACCGACCTATACCTTGTAAGATGGAAAATGGCTACACCCGGATGTTAGGAACTTAGGATTTTCCCCATTCACACCTTTTGTGGATTCAAAAGGCTATAAAATGATAAAATAGACCATACACCCGTTTTCACTTGTACACGTACTAAAATATACAAAATTTAAATAAGCACGGTATAATTTTCTCTAAATGTCATCGAAATATCTATAAAAGAATATCAAAACACAAAATTCACGTGTTCCTTTCTTTCCCCTCCACCCATTAAAAAAATAAAATAAATAAACCCCCTCCTCTTCTTCATCGCCAACATTCCCACACTGACAAAACGACATCGTTCCTCTAATTATATAAATACCCCCCACTCCACGCTCGTCATTCCTTCCTTCCTCCTCTCTCATTCCGTTACACTCACATTTCATGTAACAAACTAACAACAATTTGTTACATTTTCCCTCCATTTTTTCTCTCTCACACACTCACACACCTTCCACTGTGTGTAAATTCCACACTTAAACATGCTCGATCTCAACGTAGTCTCCGTCATGAAAACGACGGAGATTCATTCCGTTACTTCTTCCGACGTGCTTAACGTCATTGACGACGATGAATCCGTCTCATACAGTGCTAATAACAAACAAACACTTAATCACATCGATATGTTGAACAAAATGTGTGAACTAAAAGATGAACATGATGAATCAGATCGATCGGATGTGAGTTTGATTACTAGACAGTTGTTTCCGGTTGAAGCTCAAGAAGAGGAGGAGGAGGAGGAGTTAGGTGAGAGATCGATTTCTTCATCTCCGATATCGTCGGATTGGTTGAATTTGAAGGTGCTTGAATATCAACAACCTGCTATGTTGCAACCGGTGAAGCCGAGGAAAAGCCGAAGAGGTCCGCCTTCTAGAAGCTCGCAGTATCGCGGTGTGACGTTTTATCGGAGGACTGGACGTTGGGAGTCGCATATATGGTGAGCTCATTTTATCATATCTCGTAATTTAATTACTTATTCACTGTTTAATTGCTTATGTTTTGAATTGAATGATATGAAACGATGGATGATGGATTTGAATTGGTTAACGAAAACTTAGATCAGTGTGCATCACTAGTTGTACAGTACAATATGCCGATGCACGTCGTTGTTCTGCATATTCTCTGTTTAATTAGAAAGTTTTGAATCATATGAAATGATGTTATAATTGTGATGTATTTGCTAATTGTTTACTTAATATGTTGAATCTCGTCGTGTGTAATTTGAATCTGAGTAGTGGTATGGATCAACTGGTTGATATAGTTAGAGTTTGATATAATTTGTTTATACCGGTGGATGATGGATTTGAAGTGGTTAATGAAAACTTAGATCAGCGTGTGTCTGTTCAGTTCAGATTTAGGAATTTTTGTTGTGATATGAAGTGATCTGATTGGTTGATGATATATTTGGAAAGTGTGTAGTTAATAATTTGCTCCATGTGTATCATTAATGAACAGGATAATATGTTAATGCACATATCAATGACTTGCTAAATTAGGAAAGTGTTTAATGATGCAAAATGATCTTATTGTTTAGTGATGGATTTGGAAAATTGCTTGGTTAATAGTTTGATCCATGTGTATTTATGGTACAATATGTGAATGAATGTCTAGCGTAATTTGTCTCTGAGAACTAGTAATACGGAATATGGATCAACAGGCTGTATAGTAGAGTAAGTAGGAGTTTGATTGTTTTATGATACTGAAAATCTAACTGTGAAGTCTGCATCACTGGTTGTACAGTACAATAAGTTGATGCATATTTTGTGTAATTTGAATCTGAGAACTAGTATGGATTAACAGGTTGTATAATAGGAGTTTGATATAATTTGTTTACTGGTGGATGATGGATTTGAAGTGCTTAACTAAAACTTAGCTCGGTGTGCATCACTAGTTGTATAGTACAATATGGTAATGCATGCGCGTAATTTGTTGCTGATGTGGATCATCAGGACAACGGGTTGTATAGTACAGTAGGAGTTTGATCCATGTGTATTTATGGTACAATATGTGAATGATTGTCTAGTGTAATTTGTCTCTGAGAACTTGTAATACAGAATATGGATCAACAGGCTGTATAGTAGAGTACGTAGGAGTTTGATTGTTTTATGATACTGAAAATCTAACTGTGAAGTCTGCATCACTGGTTGTACAGTACAATAAGTTGATGCATATTTTGTGTAATTTGAATCTGAGAACTAGTATGGATTAACAGGTTGTATAATAGGAATTTGATATAATTTGTTTACTGGTGGATGATGGATTTGAAGTGCTTAACTAAAACTTAGCTCGGTGTGCATCACTAGTTGTGTAGTACAATATGGTAATGCATGCGCGTAATTTGTTGCTGATGTGGATCATCAGGACAACGGGTTGTATAGTACAGTAGGAGTTTGATTGTTTTTATAATATTGAATGATCTTACTGGTGAATGATAGATCTGATTTGCTTATTTAGAATTTGCTTAGTGTGTACAGTACAATATGTTTGATTAGAAAGTGCTTCTATGATATCAAATGATCTTACTGGTGAATGATGGATTTGAAGTGGTTTACATAAGAATTGTTGCGTGTGTGCATCATTGGTTGTACAGTAGGATATATTAATGTACATTTCGCGTGATTTTGAGTTTGACAACTAATATGGATCAACAGGTTGTATTGTACTGTAGGAGTTCAATATAACTTGTTTAATTAGGAGTGTTTTATGATATCAAATGATCTTACCGGTTAATGATGAATTTGAAGCGCTTAATTTATATTTGCTTAGTGTGCATTACTGGTTGTATGGTACATATGTTACTGGACGTCCCGAATAATTCAACACTGAGAACTGAAAACTAATATGGATCAAGAGGCTGTATAGCAGGAGTTTGATATAACTTGTTTAACTAGTAAAGTGTTTTCATGATATCAAATGATCTTGCTGGTAAATGATGGATTTGAAGTGCTCGAGTAATATTTGTTAAGTGTGCTCTGCTTGTAAGGTACAATATGTTAATGGACGTCATATAATTTTAACACGGGAGAACTAATATGGATTACCTGGTTGTGTAGTAGGAGTTTGATAACAACTTGTTTATTTGCATTTAGGAAATTGTCTTTATGATATTAGATAATTTTACCAGTTAATGATGGATTTGAAGTGATTAACTAATAATTTACCGAGTGTGCATCTCTTGTTGTGCGGCACAATATGCTAATGCACACCTCACGTAATTCTGACTCTGAGAAGTAAGAAATAATATGGATCAACAGGTTCTAGGAGTTGCTATGATTTGTTGATGGCAGTGATTAAAATACATCTTATTGTTTTGTTTGATGATGCTATGATCTGATATCTTTGCATTTTATGTGTTCAGGGATTGTGGAAAACAACTATATCTAGGTGAGCATAATGCTTTAATACTGTATCCTATATTGTTGGAAGGCACCTAATAGTCTTGATTTGATGTATTAATTGATGTTTGTCTGATTACAGGTGGATTTGATACTTCTCATGATGCTGCTAGGTGAGTGTCTCAATCTGATAAATTCTAGTTAGGCTGCACAGTTTTAACCTTTGTTTTGATTTAATTTGGTAATTCTATCTTAGAGCTTATGATCGGGCTGCAATCAAGTTCCGGGGACCTGATGCTGATATCAACTTTGATGTAAAGGAATATGAGGAAGATATGGAACAGGTGGGAGACAATTTAGATGGTTTGTGGTGGGGAGGTGCTTGTAAGTTCAATAGTGACGATAAGGTTTGTGATAACTTTTCCAAACTGATGTAACAGGTGAAGAACTTGTCAAAAGAGGAATTTATTCATATACTGCGTCGACAGAGTAGTGGATTCTCACGAGGAAGTTCAAAATACAGAGGGGTAACCCTTCACAAATCTGGCAGGTGGGAGGCTCGCATGGGTCAGCCGCTTGGCAAAAAGTAAGGAACCATTGCTTGAACTATTTTATGTGATTTCAATGCAACTTCTGCAGATTAAAACATCGTATAGCTCTAGTGGTAGTCTTAATTAAGATGCTCATGATAAGACCTCATGGTGATTATGTTTAGGGGGCCGTTTTTATCAATATAAGAATAAAATTCTTGGTTTCAGGTATGTTTACCTTGGATTATACGATAATGAAGTAGACGCTGCAAGGTTGATGGAATTTTATGATAACACTAGTCAATAGTTAAAACTGTCAGCATCAGATATCTCAAGTTTGTAGTGTGCATGCTCAAACATAATAATAACCAGTTTCTTTTCTGGAACCAGGGCTTATGACCAAGCTGCTATTAACTGTAATGGAAGGGAAGCTGTCACCAACTTTGAGCCAAGCACATATGGGGCAGCGTATAAGAATTTGGCTGGAAGGGATGAAGGTACTATTGATTACTTAAAAGTCCTGTAGTCACCATTTCTATGAATTTTCTTTTCCCAACTTATTGCACGTTTCTATTTTGTTGATGTGCTCATGATCTGATTTTTTTTGTTAGTGCAGCAAGTGGTCACAATCTTGATCTTAAGCTATGGGTTTCTCCCACTATAGATGGCCCAAAGCGGAATCGTGTTCAAAATGTGGATAGGGGTTCTACAACTGGTACATTCCCTTCTGGTAAAAGACATAAGGTGTGTTTTCTCTCTGTTTGATGGGTCCTTTCTATATGTTGAAATTAACAGGTGCATATAAGTTGTTCAGTTTGCACTACTTTGTGAGACTTATCTTGAGGTCTATGTAATAGTAACTGACGGCTTTCCATCTCCCTTTGGATTTTCAGGTTGAGAGTGTTGCTCCAATTTCTATGGGTGGAGAATACTATTATGATCCAACAGCCATACCCCAGCCCTTTCGATGGCCCAGCATGTATTCCGATCGTATCCCAAGTTATGAGGTAATTATTCACAGCTAATGCATATTTTGCTTCAATTAACAGTGATGTCAAAAAAGAAAATGCTTGCGAAATTCATGTGACAGTCCAAATCGAAAGTTGTTGGTATTACTATGATAGAAAGGTTGTAGACTAGTAGTTAGGGAAAACCAATTTCTTGTATGACCTTTAGTTACAGAATCTATCTAAATTCCTCAGTCTAATCCTTTTGCAATGACCTAGTAGCCTAATAGGCTAATATAAGGAAATCATATGAGCAAATTTTTATGCTTTATGTAAGATGTGGCAATTTGTGATCAAAATAAAAAAAATAAATAAAAAAAATTGGCTAATTTGGGCAAATTTATAAAAGATTATGTCACATTTAGCCCCTCTTTTTTTTTAAATGGGCATATATTGCCCATTTAAAAGTTAAATGGGCACAAACGGGCACATATTTTCTATCAATTGGAGAACATTACCATTGTTTTTAAAGAAAAACTTATAGATATAATATATTTAATTTTTAAAATATAAATGAGGGGTTACGTTTGTGGAATTTATTTCGTCGTTTTGGGTCTTTTATAAAGCGATTCATATAACATGCGCCCGTTTGGCCCGTGCCCGTTTAGCCCATAGCCCATAGCCCGTGCCCGCCTTGCCCGCCCGTTTTGCCATCTCTAGCTTTATGTATTTAAAAGGATATCATTGAACTTAGAAAAGACTAAATCTGGGATAATCTTCATTGACAACAGGAATGGAAACCGGGAATGGAAACCGCAGGCTATGTATCTTCTTCACCAGGAGTATCAAACGCAGCATGGCAAATGCAGATGGCGACTGTTCATCATGCAGTTAAGCCCATTCCCGTTGCCTCTAATGCAGCACCATCAGGATTCACTTCTTTTACCAGCTTCATGGACCCCAGTTTCTTATCAAACATAAACATGCAGAACAAGACTTCTACCCATGATACCTTAAATCCAATGCCTACGGGCACTTCTCAATACTAAAATGGTACAACCTATCTAAACTTTGTTCAATGGAGTATGACTAGCCCATAAATCTCTTTCATTGTTTGTTAGCAAGCTGCACAAATTCTAATGTGACACAATTCATTTCCTGTTACGGTTATAAATATTGTAAAACCTCTGGTTTCCCTAATAAGTGCGTGCAATGTCGCACAAACGCTCAGGATTGATTGCTCCTGAACATGCTATAGAATTATGCTAGACTACATGTACAAATATGAAGTAATCAAGTTAATGTTGAGTTTCACAAGCATGTTTCACCAACTTGCCCCATATATCAAAATACCTGAAAGAAAAAACTCAAACCACAAGCACCCAAGAAGTTTTCATTCCATCAAACCAGATAAGTTAAGAAGGTGAGTAATTTACATTCCAAATACCCGAGTGTATACATCTCCAGAACTGGGCATTTGGAACTTATAATCACTGTAGCTAGGCACTAATTTTTCAAATCCTAATATCTCATTCCTCTGAGTTTGTTCTGTCAAGCCGACTTCACTTCTACTGTTAACTTGTTGAGTCCCATGATCCAAGTGCGCCTGCTGATACCCGTTTGAAATATGGCCGTTTGCAAACTTCGGCTGCAAGTACTGTTGTTGGGTGTAGCTTTGGTGGCGTTGATCCACAAACCTAGGAGCATGATCGCCATAATAATTGTCATATGAAGAAGGAAAGTGGGGCGTGTTGTGTTGGATATAAGAGGTTTGAGAAAATTGAGGTTGGGGATGATATTGTGGGGTAGATGCAGATTGTTGTTGTTGCATCAATAGCCAGCGTTTTGTTTCTTCATCAGATGAATTCGACCTCATGTCAAAAGACGGGGATTTGCCTCTGCCAACAACCATTATGGCAGGATCGATAAGATCATCGCTACTGTTGCTTAGATTCCCTATCGATGGCATATGATAATGACTGTTTGACAAAGAGTTGTTCATATAACTTCCTGAAAGAATTGTAACGAGAACAATATTAATTCAAAATAATATTTATGACTAAAAGAAAGGATAATCATTAGCGTTAAGGGGAATGATATCACATACCTGAGCTAGCAGATACAACCTGTTCAGTTCTTGTGCCCGAGAGAAACCCAGGAGGGGGTTTTGAAAATCCTGGCGGTGTCACGTTCTGAGCTCTGGATGCTGTCATACGAAAAACAGCGATTTAGAAAGGACTATAAATTATAACATGAAAATTCATATCTACACCAAATTAGAACTCTAGACATAGATGATGATCATGAATTGTGTATTCTTATATCAAGAACATTAGTTTCTTATCTGCACACAATGCTAAATGATTCAAAAGAGTAATAACTGGAAACCGACAGTGACTTGCTAACCCAGGCAATGAAATTAAAAGCTTAGATTTCTAGATAAAGGTGTGCAAGTGTGTAGTATGCATGTGTGTATGGTGGTAGACATACTCTGATACTGTGGCTTATATACACAGTCCTGGTTCTCCCTAAGATCTTGGAACATGGAAAACTTATCCAACTCTTGATTAGCATGACTCTGTTCATTTGCAAATGAAAATCTTGATCGGTCACTATTTTGTAAGTTCCAAGAAGGACCATCCCACCCATTTTTCCGTTCATACAGACCAGCTACAGTTTGAGGCAAAATTGAATCATCATCACACCCATCAAAATCCATGGACAAGATATTTGATATTATACTGCTTTCAACCGCAGCAGAATGTTCGTCATCATTCACAGGACTACCACCATCAAGCCGCCTCAGGTGCTCTACTATCTCTTCATTAGAAAACGATTTAGAGCTCCTATATATCCTATCTGAGTTGGCCAAACTTTGAAATCCATCATTCAATACAAAATTTGTACATGCAGACTTTTTAGAGGCTTCATCTGCATAATTATATACACCATTGTGGTCTGCACTATAACCATTCCGACTATGGGAGTCTGTATGCTGCCAAGGATGATCACTGTCGTTCTTAATATCCACAGCAGGAACGGAAGGACATACAGAAGCTTTCTGACTTGAAGTGTGTAAATCTAACCCCAAACCAGATTGTTCTTTTGTAATGTTAGTGTCTTTAAGCAATAGATTAGCTTGTTCTACTGAACTTGGTATAGAAGCTTCTCTAAAAGGCTCACTATATAATTTGCTCGTGACCACTCCACTAATGGATTGTTCAGGAATCAGGAGTTGATGATTTTATAGAAACTAAATCTGAACCTTCATCGTTAGCATGACTACTTGTATTGACACATACAGAAGACATATCAGAACACAAATTTAGCATCTGCCCTTCTGTAACTGAGTTCACATCTACATCTTTATCTGAACCTGAACCTGAATTACAAGACCTTCCAACAATATCTACAAAAGTTGTATGTTCGGATGATTTAACTATTCTATCCTTGTGATCACCGGAAGCTACTGCAGCATAGGCTACATCATGCAATGAGAAAGAAACAAATTGTTATAATTCAGTCCAATAGATTAGGTATTTGGACATCTGGATATGATGCAAGAAACTTGGTTACACTAATAGAATTTAGTTAACTGATTTTTGCCAGTCTGAACGAATTAACAGAAAGTATCTTACCTTCAAGCCACTGCTAAAAACAGGTTCCTCAAACGAAGGAGCACTGCGACTATTTAAGTGATCATCTACCGGTGATGGTAACATACTTCCTGAGCGTTTATGCAAATATTGGGCTGCACCAACAATTTCCTGAACTCTATTCCTGAAATATGAGAATTTAATTAAGATGTTTAACTAAATGCCAACACATAGTCACTATTATACTATAATAAGAGAGAAGTGGAAATCAAACTTTCGCATGTAATACCTAGTATGAACTGCAGCTATTTCATCTTTGCCAAAACTATCTTCTTCGGCGCCAATACTATGCAAATATAAACAAGCAACATTGTTGCAGGGCTGATCAACAAAAAAAGAGAGAGGTTAGCTCTCCCAAGGATTTACATAAAGTTTTGATTTTGAAACATCCACAATTGAGCAACTCATGCATACCGTATTCCTTAACCATGCATGACAGTATTTTGCTGTTCCAAATGATGCTCTGCAAATGATGAATTTCAAATGATTATCAAATATAATGTATTGCCAAATGAAAACGAACAAGACATACAAGTGAGAGGGATAGAAGCCTGAAGGCTGTGTACTTGCCTTAAATATCTACCATCCAGCACATAGCCATGCACAGATTGAATACACCGAACTGCTTCTTCCTCTTTGGAGTACGTAATATATCTGGTAGCATAAAAGGGGGAAATTATAATCAGAAACTAAACGATATATGAAAGCATATATAAGATCATGCCTACTAAAGAGGATAAATCTCATATGGACTCAGATTTATCTGGATGCTAGATAACATATTAGATCTACTAAAGATATCATCCACTAACGCCTACCAACTCTTTTCAGGGGAAAAGAAAAAAAAAAAGAAAAAGCATTATTGCAGGAAAAAAAATACAACACAAACGAAAAAGTTTTTTGTTTAGTGAGAACTGAAAGGACATTGATGGAAGAAACCAATAATGACTTCTTAACAAGGCTTGGTCTCAATTTCCATTTTTCTTAATCCCGAACAGAGTATGCTTTCGCCATTTAACAAACAGGTTTTTTTTTTTTTTTTTTTTTTTTTTTTTTGAACAAATTTAACAAACAGGTTTACACACCAGAATTAGCGACAACCATATTGCAAGAAAAAAATAAAAATAAAAAATAAAAAATAAATAATGATGATAGCTTTAAAACATACACACTACAGGTGTCATTGACAAATGATTGAAGAGTCCCGCCTGCCATCCGAGATAGGGAAATCTTAGTAACTTTCCCATATTGGCCAAAATAATCTTTTCGCTGCAATAACTGCACAAGAGAAAAATAACTTAAATAACAGCTATGCTACATAAACTTTTTTAGTGTCCGAAGAAAAAAAAAAAGAATAAAAAAGGGACAGGCGCGCACATCTTCATCAGCTAGACTAAGAGGCAGCCCAATAATATATGCCATCTTTCGCTGAATAACTCGAACACTGCTAAGGTCCTTCCTTCCTTCATTTGTTTTTTGCTTTGGCTTTGGCTGCTTTTGTTTACGACTAGAACTATTGGCAGCCACCCTACACATAAGACAGAATTTATAAATCTCAGTGTGAACTAAGAAGAAAAAGATAACAAGATTGAAAAAGTAGTTAACCTCTGAAAATTTGATTCCAACCCTACAATTCTATCCTTATCATAAGGTGCGCGACATGCTGGACACCGTCCCTCTGTTGCATCTTTCTCTGCCATGTCCATTATGTGATGCCAACACCAAACACATACCTGCAATGACATAGTAAATTCAAAAAGATTGCATGATACAAAATATTTTTATACTTGTAAGCTCATAAACCACAAATCACTTTGTTGATGGAAAAACCTAGCAGAGCCAGTATAACCTCCCAGACCATCAACTAATCAATCACAAAAAGAAATGCATATAGAGTGGAAGTGAGGTTTAAACTTGCATGGTTAAACATATATACAGCAGAAAAATCATACCAATACCTCCACCACCTAATAAGCCCTAGAAAGCAACAGTCTTTACTCTTTTAAGCGGACTAGCGTTGGTCATTAACCACTGTGATAAGGTCCTCGGTTTCCTCACAACAGTGGTCACAGGTTCAAACCTTGCTAGGTGTTTACATTAGGGGGTGGCCAGGGAAGGGTCGGTAACGGTACCGGTATTAACTAGTGAGGCCGAGTACATCTGAGACAAAAAGGCTCGCCCTCCCTGGGGAACCTAAGTAAGGAAAACCTCATCCGTTCAAGGCTCTTACATTTGTGAGATGTGGAATGGATTTACCTTAACATCCATACTACTTGCCACCAAAAGAATGTTAAGAACATAAAGTTAAAATGCAATTCCCTAAGCTGTAAACAAGACCTCATTATAAAGTAACAATGTCGCTGCTATCTCAAGAAACTCAATGTCCCCTAGACAACCTCGGTCAACATCCACGTCTCTTAGCATCCTTGTGGGTCTATGTTATAAGTATCTCTAAACTACTTAAAACGCTGTTGCCTTTGCTTTTTCGTAAAAGATGTCACCCAAACCTCTGATAGTATATGCCAATATCTAATCCTGTCAGATATTGTTTGTTCAAACCAAACATGTCATCAGCGCCTCAAATACTTAAACATGACACAAGTCTGTAAATACATCTGTTACTTAAGTGATAGTGGGCATAAACATTAAACTTACTGGCATCGTAATATACCTAAAAAAAGTAGTTAAATCTTGAAACTTGACTAAACAGGCAATCAACCGAGTGTTTATAAACCTAATAATTCCTTCCATCCAACATTACATTAAATTGGTAAAACGAACGAAAAAAGCTCACCTGGTAACCGCATTTACAGGGCTTCAACTGCAAATCAGTCCAATCCATCTCTTCAGCACACAAAGGACATCTCTTCTCTTCTTCATTACTCATTATTACTTTCTACAAAATAAAAAAGCACCAACCTTTAACCAAAAAAACCTAAAAAAACAGTAACTTTTATTACTAGTAAAAACAAAAACCCTAACTTTCCTAAAATAAAATAAAAAACCCAGATCAAAAAAGCATAACATTAGACGTAACTAACATAAAAACGTGTTACAGTACGCGCATTAATGTGTTAAAAAAAGAAGGGTAAAGACTTACAGTGTGATTCAATGAATGAATGAATTAATTAAAGGTGTTTAAGGGGAAAAGCGAGTGTACGGCACAAAGAATTGAAAACCACAAGATTTGATGAGGAGGAGGAGCTTTTATTTTTATGAGAGGATGGATGTGGCTTCCTTGGCTGCTTTTATATTTTTTTGTTTTTTGTGTTTTTATCTTAATGGGCCACCCATGTCGAGTTATCGACTCCTTTTCCTATTCCTATCTATTATTATCCTACTAGCGCCGAGCATGGGTCTAAGACCGTACCGGACCGGACCCGCAAAAATCAGATCGGACCGAGAGCGAATTAGACCAAGAAGACATTATTGGTCGGTTTGTACGTAAGACCAGACCGGACCGAGATCGAAATAAAGAAAAAGTTGAGACCGAGACCGGACCGTTTGTCCTTCAGTTCAGTCGGTCCGGTCGGTTTTAAGGTCTGCGATGCTCGTCCCTAATACTACATATGTTTTTCTTTTTCCAATTTACTTGTTTACGATTAAAAATACAGAAGAAGATTATGATTAAAATTTGAATGTAGGGATTATTTATTTATTTTCGTATTAAGCTAATGTTAGGGATTTTTTATGTAACTTTTTTACTTAAGGATGTTATTCATTAAGTAAGTTAACTTTCAGGGATTATTTATGTAACTTTTTGTTACACAAATAGTCCATGGATTGAACTAAAGGATGGTTTTTGTAGTCACGGTTTTAGCCTTAGGGACGTTTTTTGCAAATTATTTAGGACTGTTTCTGTAATTACCGGTGGACGGCAGTTTATATTTAGAATTTATCATGAAAATTATTTATATTTAAAAATTATATATAAGTATATTTTGATTTAATTTAATTAGGTTAATTATGACTTTCAATTGTATTTTAGGTAGGCGTGTGAAAAATCTTTAAAAAAACCAAACCAAAAAGGTTTTTATTTTGATAAATTCGACTTTTACTGACTGGTTCGATTTATGAAAACCGAGTCAAACAAAATGAGCATGACTATCAAAAACGATATTGTATTTGCTTTTTCAAGTAGCTTTGATTTTGGAGTTGTTAGAATGTCCATTAAACAATACATAGTACATACATTAACAATTTTGTTACGAAATAATGATAATCGACAAGAAGTATAAGCTAGAAGAATAGAGAGATTGTGGAATGCCTTTTCATTGATGATCAAAAACTACAAATGAACCTCTATTTATAGGGTTCTTACAATCAAAGTATTTAGTACAACCATTATTGAGGGAATACAAAAGATGAGAGATTATAGAGGTTAAGGTATATGGATAGCCACACACATAATTATTCATAATACTCCCTCTTGGCTATCCATCATTAGTTGTCATACGATTAGATCTGTTGCCTCGTTAAAAACCTTGCTTGGAAAAACCCGGTGGGAAAAAACCATAGCTAAGGGAAAAAGAGTGCAGCCCGTATGTTCTCCCTCTGATGATTAGATCACTGAAGTTCATTGAGTCTTCGCATTCCAATGCCGTGAACCAACTTCTTAAATGTTGTAGTGGGAAGTGCCTTGGTAAACAAGTCTGCTAAGTTCTCGCTTGAACGGACCTTTTGAACAATAATGTCGCCGCTCTTTTGTAAGTCATGAGTGAAAAAGAACTTCGGTAGAATATGCTTGGTCCTGTCACCTTTGATGTATCCATCTTTAAGCTGAGCAATGCATGCTGCATTATCTTCATGCACGATTGTTGGAGCTTCCTGGCCTGAAGAAATACCACATGATTTACGAATATGTTGTATCACATTTCTTAACCATACACATTCCCGACTCGCTTCATGAATGGCCAAGATCTCTACATGATTCGATGAAGTGGCACTCATTGTTTGCTTCACGGAACGCCATGAAATGGCAGTACTGGAACTTGTGAAAACATATCCAGTTTGGGACCGACCGGTATGGTGATCAGACAAATATCCTACATCTGCAAAACCAACTAGATTTCTTTCGGATGAGTTAGTATAATATAAGCCCATATCTTTTGCACCTTGAAGGTAGCGAAATATTTGTTTCACCCCATTCCAATGTCTCCTTGTTGGACACGAGCTATATCTTGCCAATAGGTTTAGTGAAAATGATATATCGGTTCGTGTATGACTCGCAAGAAATAACAATGCCCCAATGGCACTTAAATAAGGTACTTCGGGACCAAGAATTTCCTCGTCGTCATTTGGAGGTCGAAAAAGGGTCCTTTTCAACATATAAGGTCCTTACAACCATTGGGGTGCTCAATGGATGAGATTTTTCCATATAAAATCTTTTTAGCAACTTCTCTGTGTATACATTTTGGTGGACAATGATTCCATTCTTTAGATGTTCAATTTGTAATCCAAGACAAAACTTTGTTTTTCCGAGATCTTTCATTTCAAATTCTTTCTTGATGCATTCAACTGCCTTTGGAAGCTCCCTTGGAGTTCCAATTATATTCAAATCATCAACATATACAGCAATTATGACATATTCAGATCCAGACCTTTTATAAAAATACATGAGCAAATAGAATCATTTCTATATCCTTCCTTTAACAAATATTCACTAAGGCGATTGTACCACATTTGCCCAGACTGCTTCAACCCATACAAGTCTGGAAGCTTCATGAAGATTTCTGCATCAAGTGAGCGTCGTTTATCCATATAAAGATATATAACATCTTTCTTTAGACGCATATATTCATTTTCTTTTAGACGCATATCAATTATTTATCACATTGTCAGACTTATACAATACTAAAATACATTATTGGATCCACCACATATGAACATGCATCTGCATAATCATTTACAAGTCTTTGAGAAAATATACGTGTGCCATCACTTGTAACTTATGCATAATTTAATTTCGCTTTCTCATAAAGACCGATACATATCCAAAAAGTTTTATACATTTATATATGAACTGTAAGTATCAAACACATGTCTCATTACAAGAGACTTCAATCATTCATTAGTTACTTGTGTCATTAAATTTTGGCCATTCATTAATACATCTGCACTTCTTGCAGATATCCTCACCTTTATTTTAGCGCTATATTTTTACTTATATAATAGTACTATCGACGTCGATTCATTTCTTTTCGATTCCACACTTTACTAGACATTATATATCATTTATTGATATCTCATAGTTTTTCACCAACCCGGGGTTTTTTCAATAACCTTTATGTCTAGTGTCTCTTTAGAGGACTATTATAAGGTCTTATTACCTCGATTTGACCATCTTCATTTTCTTGCTCCATTTTATCTATTCATTCAAGGACTTTTATTTGGAATTGATTTGTCTATCATGCTGCAGGCATGCCATAGACTCACTACCAATCATTGGTTGTCATGTTGGGACATACATTATAATTGGAGCACTAGCAGCATATATATGATATAGTTAATTTATTTAGGTCACTAAACTTGTCTGGCAATTACTAGATCTGGAATGTAAATTGTCCCTTGAACTTTAAGTTCATATTCATTAGTGTGAGGATCAACATTTATATCATAATTCATTCTATATTCCTCACTGCTTATTCTCTCCCCCTGAATGAATTATTAATTTCAACATCTCATTTTATGCGTTTTGGTGGATTTACTATAACATATGTTACACAATTACAAAATCTCACATGGGAAATATGGTTTGTGACCAAAAACCATGCATTTTAATGGGGAGGATTCATTATAGATTGTTGGCAAGATGCGAATTCATATTTTATCATTTAAAATTACATGCCTCATAAACTAATAGTATTGTTCTCACAATATTATTGGCTTTGCAATCAAGTGAAGACGTTTTATAAATGTCTTCAACAAAAGCAATTTGCGTATGAACATGGGTAACATACAGTTCAACACTTATTCCAATAATCGCCCAATACTTTGAAGTATTCACCACCATTCTCAATAATATAATTTGGAAAACCGTGCTCGCATTTTATAAGTCGAGCCACTAATCACGCTAATCTTAAGTTGCGTATTTGATGATCATTTTGACGATGCATCGATTTAAAGCTCCAATTGATCCGTGTGGCGGATGTATAGGCCTACATACATCCCCTTTATTGGTTGGTTTGTACGTAAGATCAGACCGGACCGAGACCGAAATATGAAAAAAGTTGAGACCGAAACCAGACCGTTTGTCCTTCAGTTCAGTCGGTTTTCGGTCGGTCCGGTCGGTTTTAGGGTCTGCGATGCTCGGACCTAATACTACATGGGTGATGATATTTACACATACCAATTTTGATTCATACACATAAAATTCAAATGATTTACACATATAGGGAGGGCATAATTGTCAATTCACAGACAAAATTATGTGTATAAATCAAAATTGGTATGTGTAAATATCATCACCCATACTACATATGTTTTTCTTTTTTCAATTTACTTGTTTATGATTAAAAATACATAAGAAGATTATGATTAAAATTTAAATGTAGGGATTATTTATTTATTTTCGTATTAAGCTAATGTTAGGGATTTTTTATGTAACTTTTTTACTTAAGGATATTATTCATTAAGCAAGTTAACTTTCAGGAATTATTTATGTAACTTTTTGTCACACAAATAGTCCATGGATTGAACTAAGGGATGGTTTTTGTAGTCACAGTTTTAGCCTTAGGGACGTTTTTTGCAAATTATTTAGGATTGTTTGTGTAATTACCGGTGGACGGCAGTTTATATTTAGAATTTATCATGAAAATTATTTATATTTAAAAATTATATATAAGTATAGTTTGATTTAATTTAATTAGGTTAATTATGACTTTGAATTGTATTTTGGGTAGGCGTGTGAAAAATCTTTAAAAAAACCAAACCAAAAAGGTTTTTATGTTGATAAATTCGACTTTTACTGACTGGTTCGATTTATGAAAACCGAGTCAAACAAAATGAGCATGACTACCAAAAACGATATTGTATTTGCTTTTTCAGGTAGCTTTGATTTTGGAGTTGCTAGAATGTCCATTAAACAATACATAGTACATACATTAACAATTTTTATTTTTTTTACTCTAGTTGTTATGATGTCTTATTCATATGAAACTTAAGTCTTTCAGTTCTCAATTCACATTTAGAAAAAACTTAGCTTGGGCTAATTGTCGAAGGAATTTTATGCTTTAGCCATGCGTTTTAGCTTTTAGATCTATTTAGTTCCGCTCCTTTACTTTTGAGCACAATAAAAATTATTATTGTGCTTATATTAGATCAAGTGAGCAAGCTTGGACATAAGAATGCGTACGAGATTTCGTGATTGAGAGTATACAAACATGACGAATGAGAAGTATATGCCTAAACCTAAAGGTGGCAAAATAGGTGGGTCGAGTCGGTTTGGGTCAAGGGTCTAAATAGGTTTGGGTCTATATGGGTCCAGGTTTAGATATGTATTTTAGAAACACGCGTCTAAATGGGTCGGGTCTAGATAGGTTGGGTCCGGGTCTAGATGGTTTTTGTCCTTTTTTTTTTTTTTTTTTTTTTTTTTTTTTTTTGAGTAAAAGATGAAAAAAGTGAAGAAAAAGTAAAATAATTTTTTTTTACCCACTTAGACCTGTTGGATAATTATTACAGTATATAATCGCATTTTTTATCAAATACCTATTAGACACTCTATAATATTTAGGAATACATAACTAGACCCATCCCCTACTAGATATTTAACCAACTAGACCCATGTTTAACTAATGGGTCTCAAATTGACACCTCTACCTAAACCACTGAGGCGTGTGGTGTTCATGATTACTATATATATGACTTTCGACCATAAAATGCGCCAATAAGTTACATAAGAAATGCTAGTAGTTACTCGTGCAGGTTTTGAAGGAAACCATCATCATCACTCACCTCAAATTCAAAGTTGTTTGGTACAATATAGACGTAAATTATGATGATCAATTAACGTATAAGTGTTATTGTGTTGAAAAAAAAGACTTACAAGGCCGATTTAATCGTCGTCTAAGTGTTAAGCGGTCACAAACCTATTTAGTTCCGCTCCTTTACTTTTGAGCACAATAAAAATTATTATTGTGCTTATATTAGATCAAGTGAGCAAGCTTGGACATAAGAATGCGTACGAGATTTCGTGATTGAGAGTATACAAACATGACGAATGAGAAGTATATGCCTAAACCTAAAGGTGACAAAATAGGTGGGTCGAGTCGGTTTGGGTCAAGGGTCTAAATGGGTTTGGGTCTATATGGGTCCAGGTTTAGATATGTATTTTAGAAACACGCGTCTAAATGGGTCAGGTCTAGATAGTGATGACGTATAGTCTACACCCGGGTCACGAACCCGGTTAGTAAATAATACTAACAATTAAGCCCACCACGCTTGGGCCGCAACTGGACTACCAGTTATGCGGCTTGGGTCGACAAGGCCCAAGCCCAAAGTTATTTCCGGATAATATATAGAATATCTTCTAAATAAAGAAGATATATACTATATACCCGATGTCGGCTAACACGCCGAAGAGTAGGGAACACGAAACCCACTAGGGTTTCATGCATATATAAAGGGCACCCAAGCCCTCGGTAAAAGGTACGATCTTCAATAAACCCTAACCCGTTATAAAACCCTACATTCGATTACTTACTCTCACGCCGGAGGATAATCGGGGGAGACAATCCCTCGATAAGCCTAACGGTGTTTGTTCTTTTTCTTAGTGCGCAGGTCTCATCAAGCATTAAGATTCGAATTGGTACGAGAATAGAAGCCCTATCAAGGAACGCCCAACTTTTGTATCAACAAGTGGCGCCATCCGTGGGACCCTACACTAAGAATTTTACCGAAAACTAGAATGACGAAACACGGGAGTCACAAGAGTCCGCATGGGAAGAAGGCGCAGGATGACCCACTAGGGAAGAAGCACCAAACGGATGCGCCCCCTAAGCAGACCCCTGGAACAACCAGTGTGCCTAAAAGCTTAGGAGTGTATTCAGATCAGGTCTTCCCTGCAGTGGAATCGCTTACCAAAACTACCCCCGCTATTACGACAAGTACTAGCGCGGTAGACCTGGAGCGCACTCCTTTCACCATGCCAGAGGTGAACTTCACTGAACCTCCCAATGCGCCTATCCGAAACAAGGATCCTGCCTTGGAAACGGACTCCATCGCGCTTGAAGGAGTCACTTCCGAATTAGCGCCAAGCGACTTTGTATCCCAAAACTACGAAGCCTTGACTGCGCTCATGCGAGAGGAGGCAAAGAAGAGGTCAAGCCAAAGTCTGCACGGCAGACTCAACTTTGACCCTAATCCTGACGCATCCCCACCGCGCTACCGAAAGGAAGGACGCGAGAGGGATAGCCGTAAACAACCAGTGTTCGCCAGGATTGGAAGGAAGGTTGTGGATGATGAAGCAGCCGATCTTCAACATCTGGAGGAACCTGAAGAAAGTGAGCGGCGCGCCAATGTCCACGCTAGGCTTGGCAAGCGCAAAATCCAAGATAGGCTTGGGCGACGATGCTCCCCAAGTGAAAGCCCATCAAGCTCTAACTCTGAGGATAGTCGGCGCAAGCGCCACAGAGGAACAACCTCAGACTCTGATGATAGTCGACGCAAGCGTCACAAAAGAGTCCGCTCATCTTCAAGAGATTCCTCGGACAGCGAGACTGGACACTGGAAATCAAAAGGAAAATACCGCGACCAGGAAGACGAAGACATGTCTCTTCCCTGGCGTCGCCAAAAGGTTGATGCGTTCACGAGGCGCATCAGTGACTTTTCTGAGAATAAGAAAAGGCGCATGCCTGCTAATGTCAAAACATATGATGGGACAGGTGATCCTGATGATCACCTAAAAATTTTCGAATCAGCAGCTACTATCGAAAATTGGCCGCAACCTGTGTGGTGCCATATGTTCAACTCCACATTAGTAGGGAATGCGCGCAACTGGTTTAGTAAGCTTCCACGCAGAAGCATTGATGGGTTTGAAGAGTTGCGCAGAGCGTTTCGCTTAAACTTCACTCAAAGGAAGAAGTGTGCTAAAAACCCTGTCGAACTCGCTAGGGTTAAACAGCGACAAGGGGAATCCACAAGCGCTTTCATGGAACGCTTCAAGGACGAGTGCATGAAAGTCAAGGCGTGTCCAGAGATATTAAAAATATCGGGTTTTATGAATGCAATCAATAACCCAGATCTGATAAAAAAGCTAAATGATAAGGTTCCCCTAACCTTTGATGAGCTCATGAAGCGCACGAGGTCTTTCGTCCAAGGAGAAGAAGCCGCTGCGGATAGCAAAAAAGGCTATTCGAATCATAGACCACAAGAGGAGTCAAGGAGACAATCCAATGACCAGGGTGGCAGTCGTAACAGCCGCAGCAGAGGCTATCGCAACCAAGGGAGTGGAAGAGACAATGATAGATACACACCCCTCACAAAAACCCCAAGGGAGATATTTGTGACGGAGGGCGCAAACTTCCCGAAACCTCCACCAATCCGCACCCCAGAGGATAAGCGCATAGGGAATGGTTATTGCGAATACCATGGACAGAAAGGCCACACAACTAACGACTGCGTCCAACTGCGCCAATTGATTGACAAATTGGTAAAGGAAGGAAAGATGGACCATCTCGTAAAAAACATCAGAGAAGGGAAAGACAAATCAAAGCCAGGAGCCAAGAAAGAGACACCAAAAGAAAAGGCGGATATCATCTACATGATACAGCCATGGCCTCGCGCGACAAAACAGAAAGTTAGTCAGCGCTTTTCTAAGGAAAACGAAATTTCTTTCCCCTCCCTGACTGCGAACAACGCAGTAGTGGATCCACTCACCATTGAAATACATACGGGGGGTCACGACATCCGTCGCATGTATATAGATGGAGGTGCATCCGCTGATATCATATATGAACACTGTTTCAAGAAGCTGCGACCTGAGATACAGAGTCAGCTGACCCCAGCCACAACGCCGCTCACAGGCTTCACAGGGGAGAAGATATGGCCCACGGGGCAATTACGTCTATTTGTAGAAGTTGGTGACAAACCACACTCTACAACTACCTGGATGAACTTCATGGTAATCAGATCCCCCTCCCCGTATAACGGTATTATTGGGAGACCTGGAATATCATCCATCCGCGCCGTGCCATCCACAGCGCACGGGATGCTCAAGTTCCCAGTGGAAGGAGGTATTGTCACCCTTTACAATACCACCACACCACCCAAAGAATGCAACGCAGTGACAAGTGACGTAGGCGTTGTTCCAGAACAGCGCGCAATCAAAGTCCCAAACCTAACGGTCGCCATACACCCTGAATACCCGGATCAACAGGTATCTATTGGCGGGTCTCTGTCTGACAAAGGCAAATCAGCTATATGCGCACTCTTGCAAAATAATTTGGATATTTTTGCATGGGAGCCTAAGCATATGACAGGAGTGCCACGCTCCATCACGGAACATAAGCTACAAATCCGACAAGGATATCCTCCAATACGACAGAAAAAGCGCGGACAAGCTCCAGACCGCGCAAAAGCCATCCTGGAAGAAGTGCATAAACTAGTAGACGCAGGCATCATGCGTGAAGTCTACTACCATGACTGGCTCTCTAACCCAGTAATGGTAAAGAAGAGCGATGGCAGTTGGAGGATGTGCGTAGACTTTACAGATCTCAATAAAGCATGTCCACAGGACTGCTACCCGCTACCGGAAATAGATTGGAAAATTGAGTCTCTATGTGGATATCCCTTCAAATGCTTCCTGGACGCATACAAGGGATACCACCAAATTCAAATGGCGGAGGAAGACGAAGAAAAGACGGCCTTCCACACAAGTCAAGGGGTCTACTGCTACACAAAGATGCCCTTCGGCCTAAAGAACGCAGGAGCAACATACCAAAGATTGGTGGACACTGCATTCGAGAAGCAAGTGGGACGCAACTTGGAAGTATACGTCGATGATCTCGTCATCAAAAGCCATACAGAGGACGAGCTGGTGCGCGACATGGAGGAAACGTTCAAAACACTCAGGAGAATCAACATGAAATTGAACCCCAAGAAGTGTACGTTTGGCGCTACGGAAGGCATGTTTCTCGGGTATTTGATAGAACCCGATGGGATCAAGCCTTGCCCAGAGAAGACTCAAGCAGTCATTGACCTCCCCTCACCGCGCACACTAAAAGAAGTTCAGTCACTAAACGGCAAGCTAGCCGGACTGAACCGATTCTTATCCAAATCAGCAGACAAGTCACTTCCCCTGTTCAAGACACTCAAGAAGTGCACCAAAAAGGGAGACTTCAGGTGGACTGCGGAGGCAGAAGAAGCCTTCCAACAGCTCAAACAACACATAGCAGCGCTCCCAAAGCTTGTTGCACCCCGACCAGGGGAAGAGCTGATCATGTACCTATCTGCGACCCAAGGAGCAGTCAGCGCAGTCCTACTGACAGATAGGAATTCCGTCCAAACACCCATCTATTTTGTTAGTAAGGCGTTGAAGAAAACGGAGATTAACTACACTGCAATGGAGAAATTGGTCCTAGCCTTAGTGTTTGCAGCGAAAAGACTGCGCAGGTACTTCCAGGCGCATCCAATCGCTGTTATCACAGACCAACCCATCAAACAGGTTATATCGAAACCCGACGCATCGGGACGCCTACAAAAATGGAGTGTGTTACTGGGCGAACACAACATATCATACAGACCGCGCACTGCAATTAAGGGGCAGATATTGGCCGACTTCATCATCGAGAAGCCGGATACTGACACTCCACCTGCGACAAGCAAGGAGGAACTTCAAGAACCATGGATTCTATTTACTGATGGATCCTCATGCGTAGATGGATCAGGAGGCGGCCTTATTCTCACCAACCCAGAAGGAGTTGAATTCACCTATGCACTACGTTTTGAATTCACAGCCACGAACAACGAGGCAGAATACGAAGCACTCCTAGCTGGGTTACGCATCGCAACTCAAATGGGTGCACGCAACCTAGAAGTAAACGTCGATTCACGGCTAGTGGCTAACCACGTGTCAGGAGAATATATAGCAAAGGAGGAACACATGATCCAATACCTCGAAAAGACCAAATCTCTGATCCAGAACTTCGATAGGTTTGTCATCAAGCAGGTTCCCAGGAGTGAAAATAGGAAAGCAGATGCGCTGAGCAAGATTGCATCCACCAGTTTTGCGCATCTATCAAAACAAGTTTTGGTGGAAACCTTGAAAAACAAGTCAATCACAGAGATGGAAATATCCACGGTGATAGAAGAGGAAAATCCTACGTGGATGACACCGATCATTGACTTCATCAACAAGGGTATACTTCCCCAAGAACAGAAGGAAGCTCGAAGAATCCGACGCACGGCGCAGCGATTCGAGCTCAGAGACAACGTCTTATATAGACGCTCATTCCTACAACCATGGCTTAGATGTGTTGGACCTCTCCAGGCAGACTATGTACTTCGAGAGATCCACGCAGGCTCATGCAGCATGCACTCAGGACCACGGTCCATTGTAGCGCGCGCCCTAAGGTCTGGATACTATTGGCCAACTATGCACCGCGACGCACGTGACTTGGTACGGAAGTGCAATGATTGCCAAGTTCACAGACCTATTCCGCGCCGACCACAACATGAACTAACACCTATTACATCGCCATGGCCCTTCTACAAATGGGGTATCGATATCGCTGGACCTTTCCCTATTGCCGCAGGAGGATTGAAATTCCTCATTGTGGCAATAGATTACTTTACTAAGTGGATCGAAGCAAAGGCAGTAGCGACTATAACAGGTAACCAGGTGAAACGATTCGTGTGGGACAACATAGTATGTCGCTTTGGATTACCTGGAGAAATTATCTCTGATAACGGAAAACAATTCCGTGATAACCCGTTTAAAGATTGGTGCGAACAGCTGAACATCACGCAACACTTTGCATCAGTAACTCATCCACAAACCAATGGTCTGGTTGAGCGTGCAAATAGAAGCCTAGGCGAAGGAATCAAAGCGCGCCTGGACAGACACAAAGGTAGATGGGTAGAAGAACTATCACATGTTCTCTGGGCGCACCGAACAACCATCAAGGTTAGCAACGGGGACACCCCCTTCTCTTTGGTCTATGGGACAGAAGCTGTTATACCAGCTGAAATTGGAATGCCAACCATCCGTACTGCGGAAGTTAACGTCGCAACCAATGACGATGAGCGGCGCATAGACTTAGATCTATTAGAAGAGCGACGTGAACGCGCAGCAATACGCGAAGAGAAAGCCAAGTCGAGAATGAAAAAATACTATGATACCAAAGTGCGCAGTACCTCATTCAGACCAGGCGACTTCGTATTCCGCGAAAACGACTCAAGCCGCGCAGAGGACACTGGAAAGCTAGGACCAAAGTGGGAAGGACCTTACGAGGTCATAGAAGCACTTGGCAATGGAGCGTACAAGCTACGCGACAAGGACGGAAATGAGCTACAGCGAACATGGAACGTCCGCAACCTTAAACGGTGCTATCTTTGAAGAAGGCTACGGCCTAACATGGACACTAATGCGCTTTAGAAAGTGCCCTCAATAAAGATCCATGTAATTTTATTTTTATGAATTATCTAGATAAACATTCTTTTTCAAAACTTGCAAGTATTAATAAAACGTTATGGTTTCTAGCTAACTCCATAACACATTTAACTTTATTGTTTGCATCTTTTATTATCATGTTTCAATATTGTTATACTCTTGCCTACATGGCGTGCATGCACACACTAAGACCCACGATGGCAGAAAGGATGAGTTAACCTAATAAACAACTCGTTGAGTAAGAGGGTTGCAAACCCATCAACATTGGATCACGAATCCTTGTTAAACACCTTGCGCTCAAGACGTTGGCGCAAGTTCCTTACGCACCCCACGACGGATGCGCAAAAGGGCACACTGTGCGCGTTTAACAACTCAGGAAGTCAAGACTCTTGACTCCTTAAAGTACAATACGATAAGTAAACTTACAAAAATACATAGACGACTATGATTAAGTTGGAAAAATTCAACACACGACTACGGTCCTTAAGGAAATTCATACACGATTATGACCCTTATTTTCTAAGTACGCTTAAACACTTAAAGCTATCTTCACGCAAGGATACATAAGTCATATAAGAACTACGAGTTCAAAAAGCATAAGTATTTAGAAGTTATAGAAACACCAAGTACAAAAGCAACTTTTTATTCATAGAATACGGTTCTACAAAAAGACTTGTACAAAAGAACTAAATACTATATGTACGCCTTAACTGGCTGGAGCCCCCGCTCAAAGCCGCTTCCTTTGCATCCGCGAGCCTCTTCAACAACTCTGCATCATCAAGGGAAACAGTGGCCACGCAGACAGGCACACCATCAGATCTAGGCTGATGCGCAGCGCCTATGCCGCACAGAATGGCCTTTCCTTTCTCGCCTTTCTTTCGTGCGACCCTGGAAACATGCGCATTTAGCGACCTTTGCAAAGAAATCTCTTTCTCAAGACGGAAAGGATTCAGAATGTCACGAGGCTGAGCAAAAATGGGTACCTTCAACTGCGCCACATCAGGCTTCAAGTAGAAGTCCACCTGCTGATCCGCATCATCCTGCAGATGCCTAGGGAGAGTGAGCCCCGCCATGATCACGCTGATCGGCTGGTCCTGATCACGCTCCAAGAGAGCGATGTGCGGAAGCTCAAGCTTCTTTAGCTCCTCCATGGCAGCAACAAGCTCAGCATGGGCATCCGCCTTATACCCAGGCACCTCAGCAAGCGGCACGGTCAGCAACTTGGCCTCCGCAAGCTTGTCTGCGGCCGAGGTCTCACCATGCGCAATAGCGCAATTCACAACCTTCCCAAAGGATGCGGTGACCTCAGGATGCTCCAGCGTACACATGGCGGCCAGGCGAAGACCATGACTGATCAACCACCTACGAAATAACACAAGTGTTAATAAGAAAAAGGGTCCCAAACATATACAAGATATAAAGAAGTAAAGCAGCATGTACCTGCGCTCAGCCACAGACTGAACAAGATGGGGGTACAGCTCCTCATCGTACTCAATGCTGAGCTGGCGGAGCTTCTCCTCTTGCGTCTTCAGGGCAAGCTCAATGCGGCTGCGGAACTCTTCAATATTGGCGAAGTGCTTGCTCCTATTCTGTTCCAAGTACTTCAGCGCCCACAAAGAGTTACGCCTCTGACGGTCTGCAAAAGCGCGCTCCCGCTCCAACTCAGCCATCACCATGACCTTCTCCTCACCCATCTTTCGCGCAGACGCCTCCGCGCACTCCAGTTTAGCCTTGGAGCTCAGCTGCTCAGCTTTAGAGCTTGCTAATTCAGCTTGCACAGACGCTAATTGCGCCTGCAGTCTGGAAACCTCCTCAGACTTGTGCACCCTTGCTTGCGCCACCAGCTCAGACTGGCGCACAGCGATAGAGGCAAGCTCCTCCATCGTAGAGTCAAACGGACTTGACTCCACTTCAACATCCCTCGGTGAACGCGCCCCGTCCAGAGCATGACTCACCTCAGGTGGCGCACTCCCATCTAGGACGCCAGCGTCCTCCACAGGTTTTTCGCTGCAAAACACATCAAGAGACAAAGTTAGTGCACGGTCAATCATACATAAAATACTAAGGAGATGCTAAATAATGCTTACAAGGGGGGAGGAGTCGAGGACACGTCCTTCTCCTTCTCAGTCTCAGTCGTGGACGCGCCTCCACCAGACTTCTCAACATCCACACTGAGGATACGAAGAAACAAAGTTAGAATACAATATAACTTGACAAAAGTTTCTAACTAATAAGGTACTCACCTCATCTGCACCTCAGTAAAAGATGGGCTTCCACTAGCCTCAGTTCGCGGCCTCTTGGAAGGCCCTTCACCATAACCACCAGACGCTCTCTTCCGCGTCAGTGGGGAGCTCTCCTCCATCTCACTGTCAGTCTCCTCTAAATGGATCACCGTTTCAGGAAGAGGAGGCTGCGCAACGTCAGGACTTGGCTGCACAGGAGGAGCCACCTCCTGTATTGGCTCAGCCGCTATCACGTCAGGGGAGCCTTCGTGATCTGGGATAACCAAATCCACGACGCGCCCTGCCGTCGCCTGCAGAATAGTCTGCTCACCGTCCCCCAGAGGACGCACTCCCACCGCCACGGAACGCGGATTCTCCAGCCTCACAACAGCGAACAGATCCATATCTGCGCATCAAGTAAACAAAGAAAAGCAAGTTACATAAAGTATGGAAAAAGAAGAAGCGCTTACACTAATAACGACAGTAAGGCGACAGAAGGAGCACCCACCCGTGCCATCCGCATTCAAGAATGTGGGGACCTCCGTCTCATGCTCGAAGTAGTTGCGACTGATGCCCATATGCACCAGGAACGCCTCCGGATATGGCTTGATGGGAATACGGTTCTCATCAATGATCGCCGCATGATCCGCGTTATACCACGTCTCAGGGGGGCGCTCATCCTTGGGCAGATCGGCACGGGTGTAAAATGGAAAATGGTCAGGGAAGACGGCTTCATCAACCCAGAAGAATTTTTCCCTCCAATCCTTGAGCTTATCTACCTTCTGCACGTAACACTGTAACTTTCCAACGCGCTTCGAGAAGGTAACCCACCCATTTGACCACGTTGCGTGATAAAACGCGCGAAATAAGTGGAGGGTTGGGTGAATCGCCAACAAGCGACAGTTCACCTCAAAGTTAGCAATCTTCCCAGCACCAATACAATGCAACTGGGAGATGTGGAGATTGTAATAATTGAGTATGTCACTCAGTAACACGGAGATGGGGACGCGCTGATTCGCCCACTCGAAAAAGCGCGTATATAACCCCACCTTCCCAGCAGGGAAATCCGCGATGGTGTCATTTGGGCCTGGTACCTCAGGGCGCAGGCCCATGGGGATAAAATAATCCGAGGTAAACTGAATCAGTTCATCCTCGGTTATGTTAGAATGGAAATTATGGAGTTGCGCTACCATTTTGTGAATCAGAATATGGGCGCACGCGCTATTACCTTTGAATTATTGTTTTTCGAAGAAGATTTGAAGATGTAAAAATGGCGGAATTGTGATCTTTTAACTGTGGACGTCACAGTGAATGAGAGGCGGTAGTTTATATACTTTTCCTACCCACCACAGATGATTGACACGTGTGCCCCACTAGCTCAAATCGTGTGGCTAGGATAAATGACGGTACAAGGCAAGTGGGCAAACTCTCCACTTCCCAAGGTACCCAAATTGCACTTTTTTGGACTAGATACATCACACGTGTGTTTTTGGCGGTATATTTTTTGAAAGCTTCCCGCGTACGCGTGGGGGATAATTTCGACATGACTCTAGTCTAGCGTCCGCAGGTTTTACCCTGCGCACACTAGACTGGGGGGACATGATGACGTATAGTCTACACCCGGGTCACGAACCCGGTTAGTAAATAATACTAACAATTAAGCCCACCACGCTTGGGCCGCAACTGGACTACCAGTTATGCGGCTTGGGTCGACAAGGCCCAAGCCCAAAGTTATTTCCGGATAATATATAGAATATCTTCTAAATAAAGAAGATATATACTATATACCCGATGTCGGCTAACACGCCGAAGAGTAGGGAACACGAAACCCACTAGGGTTTCATGCATATATAAAGGGCACCCAAGCCCTCGGTAAAAGGTACGATCTTCAATAAACCCTAACCCGTTATAAAACCCTACATTCGATTACTTACTCTCACGCCGGAGGATAATCGGGGGAGACAATCCCTCGATAAGCCTAACGGTGTTTGTTCTTTTTCTTAGTGCGCAGGTCTCATCAAGCATTAAGATTCGAATTGGTACGAGAATAGAAGCCCTATCAAGGAACGCCCAACTTTTGTATCAACAGATAGGTTGGGTCCGAGTCTAGATGGTTTTTGTCCAGTTTTTTTTTTTTTTTTTTTTTTTTTTTTTTTTTTTTTTGAGTAAAAGATGAAAAAAGTGAAGAAAAAGTAAAATAATTTTTTTTGACCCACTTAGACCTGTTGGATAATTATTACAGCATATAATTGCATTTTTTTTATCAAATACCTATTAAACACTCTATAATATTTAGGAATACCCAACTAGACCCATCCCCAAAAACCTACAGTTTTATAATAACAAGTCAATCAAAAACTTATAATACCTCAAAAACACAGTGTTTGGATATGCATTTTAAATATAATATGTGATACTGAAAAATTAAGAGAATATTATTAACTCTTCGCTACTAATCGATATTGAGTTGGGTTGCAGCTAGCATCAAATGCATTATATGTCGACTCCTAGATAGTACTAAGATAAGATATCCAACCAAAGCTAACTATTCTCGGTAGTGTTTGGGTATGCAATAACTGATTATTTAACTTCTGAATAGTAACAAGATAACATATCCAAACACAACTACTTAAATTATCCCCTCATTTCAAACCACATTTATCCACTAAACACATTAACATAAGGAAACTAATACTAACGCCAACTAAAACTCCAGAAAAACACAATTTGCAGTGTTTGGATATGCATTTCAATAGAATATTACTAACTGATATTGAATCGGGTTATTTGACTCCTAAATAGTGCGACTTGAAACAACCCCATTATCGGAAAAGAGAATGTTTATAACTTTTACTAATTAATACCAAATGGGTTACAGGACACATCAATGTAACTTTAAAATTCAAACAAAATAAAAAGAACCCAATATTCCAAACCTCGGGTTTTCAAGCAAGAAATTAAGCCAAACAGTAAGCGACTTCGCCAGAGACTTCAACGCCTTTTCTTTATCGTTTTGCGCCTTTCTTGACGATTTCGTCTGTTCAAGTTCAACCGCCCTAACTTTCTGAGCAGCAAGAGAGAATCTCGCCTTATTCCTTCGAACCATAGTACAGGAAGATGATTTGGGTGTTTGTTTTAAAGCGGAAAAGAATTGTTAGTACTATCAGGGTTTGGTTTCTTGGGTTTCGGGGTCTTGAAATTGTTGGAGATATCGCGAAGGAGTAAAGGGGAAGATGGGATTTGATGTTTGGATTCCATTTTTGGGAAAAAGATGTGATCTTGGATCTGGGTTTTCTGTTTCTTGATTTTCTTTTTCCGGTGAGTTGAAAAGGGGGGGGGTGGAGTTTCTTGATTTGGCTGTAAGTAATCAATGTCTTCTAACGTTTTTTTTTTCTTTTTTTTTTTTTTTGAAAATTAACTTTTTTTTTTTTATAAGTATAGATATTTCATTAATCAACTACGAAATTTACATCATGTTGTACAAGTGCCTCAACTGAAAATGGCACATATCCATCATACAGAACATCTACATTATCATGTGACCTGAACAAAACCTGACCCTCAGCCCCCATATGAATCATCTCCAGTATATCATGTAAACTTGCCGCAGCATTACCCCCATCAATCTGCCCTACACTCTCAAAATCCAGAACGGGCACGCTAAACACCTTCCTGTGGTAAAATCTCCTAAGCCTCCTAAGGTAATCCTCCTCAGCTCATGGAGTCAACCCCATTAACTCAAAACGGAGCCATGGGTGTCTACGATCAGTATGCGGGAGATCCATCTGTAAAGCACATAAGGTAAACAATTCAACAGACTGTAAATGGGGAGATACGGCGCACTGTATTAATTAGTGCGGCGTATCTATAATGCGGCGTATCTGTTTGACAGATACGGAGTATATATGACAATAATCGTAAATGTGCCGTATTAAATAAGGGAATACGGCGCTTTGGACATACGCCGTATCATAAAGCGGAAAAGAATGTCGGACAAGGGGATTCAAACTGAAAAGAATTGTTACTATTGTTAGGGTTTGGTTTCTTGGGTTTCGGGGTCTTGAAATTGTTGGACATATCGCGAAGGAGTAAAGGGGAAGATGAGATTTGATGTTTGGATTCCATTTTTTAGGATGAATCTTGTATAATGACGTTTTGGTTGGTAATGGTCTCACTTATTTGGGACAAAGGGTGGAAATTTATACAAGGCACAAGGTTATAAATACCGCGAGGCGTGGCGTGACGACATGGCCAAGCCTCACGCCTTAGCGGTCAAGGCGAAGCTTTTGCGTTTATAAGGCGTGACATAAGGCGACATATAATATGAAAATATTTATATATTTATATCATATTTCATATATATCGAGTTAACAAAACAACGTGACATAAGGCGGCATAAAGTGTGGCGTGGCGGCATGAGCAAGCCTCACGCCTTTGCGGGGCCTTTGCGAGGCTTTTGCGCGCCTTCTAGAACCATGGGTATGATCCTGCATAAACCACCATCAAATGACGTAGTGGTAAAGTAATTGGCTTTTAAGCAAGAGGTCAAGGGTTCAAACATTACTAGTTGTATATATTTGGGGGTGCCAGAGAATGGTTAGAAACGGTCCCAGGATTAACCCGGTAAAATCGCGTAAATCTGAGTCAAAAGACTCGCCTTCATTGAGTAAACTAAACAAGGAAAACCAGAAAAATGTAAAGTTGTATGAATGTGCATACTATAAAAGCGTCATCACTAGTTTAAAGTTAACATTTTTTCTTCTTTTTTTACATACTGCTTTTAGTGTTTAATACTAAGTTTGTAGTTTTTTCAAACTTTATGAAAAACTGCATTCCATGTGATCAATTTTTGAGTCCGTAACTGGAACTAGTGATGTTTATATACCAGGAAATTGAGAAAGATACTTATTTTCGGAACTATTATTCACCAAATATTCATTTTCCAGCAGAAAATCAAAAGGCTAACTTTCACAAGACCTTGAGAAATAAAAATTTCGCATGGTATGAAGTTCTTATCTTCCAAAAACTATATTTTATCTTTTGTCAACGAGTTTTAGTTGTATCACTTGGCTTTTTTTGGTTGAAAAATTAATATTTGGCGAAAAAGGTATCTTTAAAAGAGTATTTTTGTCATTTTCCCTTATATATTTCGTTTGTATAGTTTGATGAATAACGATGTTTATAAATTTTGTTTTTTTTTGTTGATTATCAAATCACATTTACAATGTAAGAAATTCGGTATGAAAACGCAACATCAAGCCATCATATATGCCAAGAAAATCCAATATTGTTGTTTCAGTAGTCGTTTCTTGAGGAGACCAAGATAATTGAGCTAATCGAAGTGTTTACGGAGCAAATGAACCATGAGAAACGTGCAAAAGTGGAAAAGCGTAATGACATCATCATACGAAAAGGTCAAAATGGTTTTACAGCTCAAAGTTGAACGAAATTCGTGTGGTTGATGAAAAAGAACTTAACGTTCATAAGTGCTCATTTTGGTGGGAGGTTCAAAAAAATTTATGGGTTAAATTTCATTGTTTTTACTTTATAGTGCTTGTCTTTTAGGTTGGAAAATGATACTCATGCTTAAAATGTATGCCCAAAGATATGTCTAACAACAAGATCAAAACATGTGTCAAAATCAAAAGTAAAAATTAGGAGTGAGAAAATATACATGGATGTGTCAAATGGTGAATCAGTTAGGTATGAGATTAGGCTTATAATTTAGATCTCTATATCATTGCTCTTTTAAGTTTAGGGTAACGGACGTGTAGCGGAGAAGCTCACGAGAAAGAGGTTTTCCCTAGCATGAATCAAGCAAAGTGTACCCCCTTGAGGTAAAGGTTATAGTTTTTCCCTAGATGCACTCTACTCCCGCAACAAAAATACAAGTACCAAGGAAGAGAAAATAATGCAATATTTATTTTTGTGTGTATATTATGTGTGTTTAAAGGTATTTTTAAATGATATAAAATGAGAAGGTTTAGAAGAACAGAAAGAAAATGTTACAAAATTGAGGATAAGTTGAGAGAAATGAGAGCGAAAATGTTAATTGATGATGTAAAACTAATGTGGCGAGAGAAAACTCAAATCCACACCCTCAACACTTATCATCTAGGAATAATTTGGATTTGTCTACTTGTTAAAAGTTAAAATAAATACAAGTAAGTTTACCTATTTTATTTGATTTACCTTTAGTTAAATTTTCTTTGTCATGTACAATAAAGAAGCTTACTATCGATGATACCAAAGCCGGAAGAGTGAAGTCACGATGATAAGGACCTACAAAAACAACATTAAAGCATCAGAATTATAAAATCATTGTGACACATATGCATGGATGTTAGTGGTTACTACGTTGTTTTGGCATTAAATACTACTACTTGGATGTTGGTTTTGACTTTTTGTTTATGATTGTTAATATACGTTTAAAGTTACATTGAAATATCGTTTTCTATTATCCAAGATATATAAGAAGAGGATCTTTTTTCATTGATGCCAATCACATAACAAGACATTAGACAGCCAATGTTACAACAACTATGTTTGTGTATATACAACCATTTTTAGCACATTTGTTTCAGTTCAAGCTATGGATTTGGTGGTTTTTATCATGTTGTTACTCTTGTTATTTTTGCTTCTTATGTTTTTTATTTTCAAGGATAAGAAGCATGGTGATCGATTACCACCCGGCTCTTTGGGTCTGCCTGTTATAGGGCAAAGCCTCGGCCTTCTAAAGGCCTTGAAAGCGGACAGGGTTGACGAATGGCTTCAAGAAAGAATAGTGAAACACGGTCCTATTTGGAAATCGGGTCTTTTTGGATACTCGACGGTTGTTTTACATGGTCCAAGTGCTAATAAGTTCATATACACTTGTGATGGAAACATATTGACCAACACACAACCACCATCAATTAGCAGGATCCTAGGTACGAAAAATATAATGGAGTTGTCTGGCGGTGGCCATAAACGTGTGAGAGCGGCTTTGGTCTCGTTTTTGAAGCTTGAAGTGTTGAAGCAATATGTTGCAAAAGTTGATGAGGAGATCCAACATCACCTTCAAACACATTGGCATGGCAAACATGAGGTCGAGGTATAATCTTTTCTCTCTAAATTCTTATGATATCTTGAGTTCAAATATACTTTTTGTATTGATTTTCCAAATTGGTGATGTTCATATATAAGTATACATGTGATGGATGTAGGTGCAACCCTTGATCAAGACATTAACCTTCAACGTAATTTGCTCACTTCTTTTTGGTATCGAAAGAGGGCCCAAAAGAGAGAAATTGCTACCACTTTTCCAAGATATGATTGAAGGTGTACTAGCAATTCCAATCAATCTACCATTCACTCAATTCAACCGAGGAATTGTAGCAAGAAAAAGACTAGTGCCAATGCTTGTAGATCTTATTCACGAAAAAAGGGAGGCACTTGAAAAAGGAGATTCTCATAAATATTTAATCACTTCATTGATTAGCATCCGTGATGATGATAGTTCAACGAAAATGTCCGATGAGGAGATCATTGACAACATCATCGTCGTGATGGTTGCTGGATATGATACAACCTCCGTCCTTGTTACCTTCTTGGTCAGGCTTTTGGCTAATTAACAACAAATTTGTCTACACAATATACTTAAAGGTACTAACACATCTCAATTTTTGCAATCTTTGTTCTTATCATTCCAGAAACACAAAATGTATACAATTGTGCATATAATGTATTTATAAGTACAATTTTTTTGCTCACTTTTCCGTTTTTAGTTTCCTTGAGAAGGAAATAATATTTCTCCTCCTCTAGAGAAGTGGCGAGAACTTTGAAAATTCGGTTAGATTATGTTACATTTTTTAGTGAAAGATGAAAGTAGAGACCACACTCACACAAGAGACCACATCACACAAATTGTTATTCCTTTCAAACTGAGTTTACTTAGTTCAAAACAAAGTCAAACTATGTTTATTTAATTGAAATTGTAGAACAAGAAGAAATTGTGAATAGTAAATTACCGGGAGAAGCTTTGACATGGGAAGATCTTACCAAGATGAAGTACACATGGAGAGTAGCAACCGAGATCATGCGGATATACCCTCCTGTGACTTTAAGCTTTAGGCGAGATAAGCAAGATATTGAATATGGAGTATTCATATTTCCCGAAGGATGGCAGGTATGTCACAATAATGGTTAACCAAGTAATAACACGACACACGTATAATTGCTTACTAGATTTCACATTATGTTTTTTTAGGTGTTGTTGTCCGCATCCATGACACACATGGACGATGACATTTTACAAAGCCCAACCATGTTTGATCCGACCCGTTTTGAGAAGAATGCACCTTCGCCACCACCTTTTAGCTACGTAGCATTTGGAGCAGGGCCGAGGATGTGTCCTGGTATTGAACTCGCAAAAATGGAAACTTTAGCCATGATTCATCGCTTGGTGACACAATTCACATGGAAGTTTGTTAAGAAAGACGAGTCCTTCAAAAGGATCCCAATGCCTGAATTTGATCATGGGTTGTTAGTTCGAATCACACCCATAAAAAAACTTTAGTTTCATATAAGGCCTAATACCAAAATAACGTATCATACTTGTCCAAAATATCATTTTCGTGTAGCGAACAAAAAATTTTCCTCATTTGTGCCTCATACTCGACTATTTTGTCCCCATATGTGCAACTTTCCACCCCATAGCCGGTCGCATGCCATATCATCCGGTTTTTTCCTATTATTTTTTTTTCTTTTTCCAAGTCACTAATTCATTTATTTATAATTATTTTAAACCTAAATTTTTTGTTCGCTACGCGAAACTAATATTTTGGACAAGTATGATACGTTATTTTGGTATTAGGCCTTCATATAAAGCATGAATGTAAATTAGGTAGGATGTTTGTGTCTTTTTGAAGAACTAGTTGATTCAGTGTCATGTTAATTATGTTTTCTTTAGATCGACATAAATGCTAAAATGTTACAAACCTTATTGATATACATCATGACTTTGAAAAATTTAAGCCTGACTAATCTCTCAAATGTCAACATTGTAATATTGTTTTGGGAAATTGGTCCAAAGTTATAACGAGTAATACTGAATAATTTATCCTAAATTGGGAGTAAATGAGCTATGCATTGTTGGGTAAACGTAATTACGTGAATGGTATACCAGTGTGATTATTTTAGAACTTCAACTTAACACGAAACTAAAAAAAAAAAAAAAGAAATATCCATGTGTTTTGTCTTATGCATTAAAGAAGTTGTCTTTGTGAACCGAACGAGAACACAAAATAAAAACAATTGCATTTAGAGTAAATTAAACGATACTATAAACATATTTTTTTAGGTACCGGATGCATTTAAAGAAAATTGACATTTTTTTAACAAAATTAACACTACACCAAAAAATCCATGTGTTCTAAAACCCTTGAGGCCCAGCCATACTAGACACATAAAATCATTAAGTTTGTATAACAGAAAAAGCATGTTTAAAGTAACTATTAACTAATCGGATATTATGATTTGTCTAAGTAAAGAAAATATTTTTAATTTTGGTTAGCTACACCTACACATGTGTATGTGCATAAAATCAAAAAATCTATACAAAACTGGTTAGCTCCAATTTTAGGCTTATTACTTTGATCCGTTTCATTAGCATGGTGACACAATTCACATGGGAGCTTGTTGATAGAAACGTATCCTTCAAGTGAATCTCCTTACCATAACTCTATCAAGGGTTGTTAGCTCGGATTAGGAAACATTGGTTTCATGTCAAACATGAATGAATGTTTAAGCTTATATAGCCTTAAAACAAACTATTGCTTGATCATGAAGCTTTTTAATACGTAGTCTTTTAATGTCAAATTTTGTGTTTTCATATCTGCGCTAACAACGATCAGTTACCAAATAAAAACTGGAATCAGATGACAATGTAACTATTATTTATACATATTGGATACACAGGTTGTTTATATGGGGGGGGGGGGGGGCAAAAATACCTTGTTTTCAAACAAAACAAAACAAAAAGAGCAATTGCAGCACATTACTCGGTGATCTTGTTGTCATGCAAACCCAAAAACTCCTTGTAGCTTTGTATATAAAACTTTCTACTTGCCAGATATGAATGAACTAGTTGAGACAATGATTTAGCCTGTTGACGCAATGCTTCTGCCTGCTGCCCAAATGCATCAGCCTTCTGTAGATATTCATCAGCCCACTGGCCCAATGCATCTGCCCGACATCGCAACACCTCAGCCCGTTTTTCTGCACCATCCTGCTGTTCTGATGCTTCAGCCCATTCTTCTTCATGGTTCAATAATTCAGTCTCCCGTTCCAAAACATCAGTTCGTTTTTCTGCATCATCCATCTGTTTCAATAATCCAGTCCACCGTATCATAGCATCATTTTGCTGTCCCAAAACATCAGCCCGTTGTTTCAAAGAAGCTGACCTATTGTTTAATGCATTGGTGCGGAGTATCTGTTCATATTGCTTAAATGCAGCAAATCCTTTTTTGCTGAAAGAAAAACGTCTAATCGATAACTGCATGAAATAATTAAACCGTTGTTTAGAAACGAAAGGCAAGTTAAAAAACAAGGCTTACAACAACAACAAAATGCTTTGACATTAATTGCACCGTATATAAAGAAATTGAAGGTTAGTTGCTTTTTAACATAGAGATTGATTACCTTTGGATCAGCATCAGCTGGTATCCAATCATAAAGAACCCAAACACTCTCTCGTGGGAAACTTGTGCAGCATTGAGGGCACTAACAGCAATAATTTAAGACAGGTGAATCAGAATTTTTCTAAGATTATATTTTGATTATGGGCCATGACATACATACCTTGTCAGAGTCTTCCATCCATTCCCTTAAACAAGACATCCCAAATATGTGCCCACAAGGAAGACAGCTGCAGCAGTCATCACAAAAAAGGAAGTCAATAGTGTAAATTTAACAAGACCCTATCAAAAATAAATAAATAAAAAATAACCCAAAACCCTAACCCTAACTAACATAATGACAGAAATAGAGTTCAAGAGAAATACCATGTCTGATGTTTTTTATGAACAGTGTATAGTTTAAGACAAATTGGGCAGTGATCAAATTCATGTCTTTTACAATCAATTGACATTCCAACGTTCAACTGTATCCCATGATGGGTTTTTCCCGTAACAGGATCAGACCAACTCGTAACCTCAGGTAACATCGTATCCTTACAAAGATCTTCATCATCCATCTTATCTTAACTGTAATACAGATCTTCTTCTTCTGATTATTGAAAAAGATAAAAACCAATAACTCGATTTTTATTTCGATTTTCGATAGCGGGGAGTCGTTATTAGTTTCTTTCTTTTTGAACGGCATGGGAATCGTTATTAGTTAGGGTATATATACACCTTACATTATACACTTTACCCCATCATAGTTTATTATAATCACTCTTTCGGTCCTTTCCTTTTTTCAAACCTCCTACTTTTTTAATTCTATAATAACTAATCGCACGTTAACACATAATCAAAATCGTACGTCTCGATTTCTAAAAATACTATTTTTAATGGACTAATCCTGATCACCTATTCATTTGATCTAATGCAAATTGTAGAGTAAAATTTTCAAAGTATTTGGTTATTTTTGTAATTTCCCCCCTAACGAATCAATTTTTAGCGTAGTTTTAAAAAAATATTAAAGAATGCCTCATCGACCACAACTTTCTGGCTCCGCCCATGAATTTTAATGTTGGCGATGAAATCCACTTTTTATGCTAGCAAAGGCACTATGGTAAAGTATGCAAAGTATTTTTTTTATATATATATTCCGCTTGTACTATACACCCCTCATTCACGCACAACTTAGCCAACGTGTTTTTTCTCATCTCCCCAACACTTTCCCCAAATTCAAAATCAACATTCCAAACCATAAGTTCATCATCAAGTTCAACGGTTTATTATCACATTCAACGATTCATTCATCCATGAACCATTAATCTGTTATTCATTTGTCGTTAAGTCAACAATAAATCGAATCAATAGCTATTTGATTCGGATTTCATCAAAACAAAAAGGTTATGGATTTATAAGAACAAATTAGGGTCTCATATGAGACTAATAGCAATATTAGTCATGATGTTTCAAGTTTTATTACTCGGTTAATTGTTTAAACGGGGTTTGAGTTGCTAACAACGGTATCTTGCGATGCTTTAGGTGTTCTAGATCTGAATGTATGGCTGAGCATAAAGTCAAAACTGGGCCGAACTGAACCGTAAACCGATTTTGAGGAAAACATGAACCGAGAACCAAGCCGAAGTGTTTGGAATAGGAAAATTCATTACTAAATTTGGAGTTGTCCCTAGTAATAAAGAACCTATAGATGGTTATTGCGACAAGTATGACACAACTATCATAGCTAACAAACCTGGAGTTCATAATAGCGCTAAAAGTTACCAAAGAAATGTGAAATCGTTTACCTGTTATTAAAGGCATAACGTTGTTTGTGTACATTGATGCTAGTTTAATTGAGAGGATACTCAACCTAGTCATAGTAGGAGTTCAACATGAATGATGATTCTACTGACTAGACGTGCTCGGTTGAGAGCATTGTTGCAATACAGATTAAAGAATAAGAATACTTTACAGTTTGAGAAGCTGTTGAGATTACTGTCTCAGATAGGGTTGAGCTGGCTTCAAACACCCTATGGAGAATACCGTGGCAATACTCGTACGATGGTAATTGCACTAGAACGCACACATACAATATGCTACTTGGATTTTGAGGGTTCTTATTTATAAGAAGAGTTTTTCTAGCTGAAAGTTAAAGGATGTTAGAAAATCCTATGTTTTGTTTTATCTCAAGATCCATGTGAGCTGATTAATTCATATCGTGATTATTCTTTTCAAGTTTTTGAAAAGTAATAATATCTTCGTATTTATGAGGTCTGAATGAAAGTTATGGTGTACATGGATACGAATCTACAAAGATTATGGAAGCTAAAAGTTCGAGTTTAGGTTCGTGGGAAAGTTTGATTCAAGTAGTCATTATGTTCATTGATGCGTGCGTATATCGTTGTAGAATAGATTATATTTATCAAGTTTTAAATTTATATTTAGCTGACTTATCCTATAACACACACTAACGAGCATTGTACCCGATCAATGTAGCTAGTTGGTAAGTAGAGTGGCGAACACTAAGAGTAGAACGTTAACAGCTAGATATCTATCAATATTTTAATCTTAAGTTAATTCTAAGCCCTAATCTAATGCAAAGGGGGGTTTTCAGCCTAAGAGACTGGCATGATTGTGTAGATTAGTAAACAGTAAATAAAACTAAGGGAACGAATAAGCAAATGGAAAACAGGTACACAGATAGAAAACATACACAGATAAGTGGTCAAGCCGATAGTAGGAAAACTTGTCACACATTTAAATGCTTATCTGTATAAGATGAGTGCTAAAATCTATTCTCTCTCACTGGAATCTTAGTTACAGGCGTGTAATGTAATACCCCCAACTCGGATTATGGCAGCGGAACGTAGTTGAGGGTATTACCTGAGGGGTAGTGAGTCGAGACCATAGCAAACAACCTCATAACAGGACGATTTAAATAAAAACCATATCATTCGATTACAGAAAACCATACGAGTTCAAAGACTCGTCATCAAGAGTACTAGCAGAAAATAAACAAGTTTGCAGCGGAAAAGTAAAGACATAGTTTAAAAAGGTTTTACGAATGATATGAAAGTAAAATGACTGTAAAGATATGTTAGCATTAAAGAAATGTAAAATGAAGTGATGGTCATTCTCATTATTAGAACTTTGTAATGTGTCGTATACGTTATTATAGAATAGTCAATGGGATTATAGTTTGGACTAATCTAATAGGTTAATAGTTTAAGTTAAGTCATGTATGTAAAAGTCCAATCCATTCAAAGCCCATCCAAGCCCATTAGGGCATCTCTTGTATGAACTATATAAACACCTCAAAGCTTCATTTGAGGTGTGTGCTTGAGTGTGTAAGTGTGTGTGCCTCTTTAATATAAAGTTCCATATTCATCTCTCTTGTTCTATATTCATACGCCATACATATCATCTTCAAGTCACCATCTTTACTTCATATTGAGCTTGTTTGTGTGATAAAGTTGATATATCTAAGGTCCTACAAGTGGTATCAATCGCCTAACAATGATTTAGGAGTGTTGGGAGTTTGCTTGTATCGTGTTCTTAAAGCTTTTTTTTCTACTCGTATTTTTCAAAAAATTCTCACTTTTCTTGTTGTTTTTGTATTTTTTACACTCTTTTGATTTCAAACTAGTGTTATAAACCTTTCCTAACAAGAAAGTTGTAATATTTTTGAAGGATTCAAGCTTTAAAAATTCGTCCTTGATTTTGTACTATTTATCGAAAATTTCAAATTTTTTATAAAAATCATCAAGTTTGCAACTTTCTTCAAGATTTGGTGTTTTTAAGACTAGAAGTACAAGAATCTTGGAATACAAACTTGATTTCGGGGTGCTTTAAGCAAAAACATATTTCTGGCAAATTATCGAGAACTTTAAAACCCTAATTATCGAGAATTTTGGCAAAATTATCGAAAATTTTCTCCAGAGGTTTTTCTCAGATTTGGTGGATTACTCAGTGTTGACCTTGCTTGTATAAATGAGAAAACACTTGGACTATTGGGATACTTTCGTATTTGTAGAAATTCGAAAGTTTGTGTATTCATTTTCGAAAACTTAAAAATTTTCGAGAACTTGAAAAATTTTCGATAATTTGAAAATTTTTGAAAATTTTAGATCTTTCGAAAACTTGTAGAAAATTTCGAAAACTATTTAAACAGAAATTTCGAAAACCTTTTCTGAAAGAAAAGTTTCGAAAACTTTTGTGATTCTTAGTTTTCGAAAATTTTATAAAGTTTCGAAAATTTAAAGAATTTTCAATAATATGAATATTTTCGAAAAATTGAAAAAGTTTCGAGAATTTTAGGTGCACATTTTTCGAAAATTGTTCATTACTCAAAATTTTCGAGAATTTTTGGTTGACTAAGGAAAGTAACCTTCATCTCACTCAACTCCTATTTCGTTGCACCGATCCAAGATCAACTTTATCAGTCATCACTTCATCAATGGCAACTCAGCAAGATATTCATGCAGCAGGAGCTGAAAACCGACCTCCTATGTTGTCAAAGGGTGGTTACTCACAATGGGCTAGTCGTATGATGCGCTATCTTAAGAGCAAACCAAATGGAAAACTTCTTGTCAAATCCATTTTGGAAGGACCCTTTACACCAAGACAAGTGCTAGACCCTGGAGAACCTAACGGAACCCCCCCCCCCCCCAGTACAACCATTCTACAGAAATCAGACTGAAGCTGAGTACACTGAGGAAGATAGACAACAAATTGCAGCTGATGATCTGGCATTTCATCTCGTCGTTCTTGGTTTACCTAAAACGACTTATGCAACTGTAGACAGTGAGAGAAGTGCTCATGCAGTCTGGGAACGTGTCAAGAGGTTAATGTACGGGATAGACATCAGGAAACAGGAAATGGAAACACAATTGCTTAAGGAACTACGCAAGTTCACTTCAATTCCTGGTGAATCCATAGAGTCGTACTATCACAGGTTATGTAACGCCTACATCAAAGACATATCATTGAAGATCATTTGAAGACCCCCCAATTTCTCATGTATTGTTCATCTCAAGTGGGGGGATGTATATTGTGGAGTTAAAAAAAAAAAAAAAAAAAAAAAAAAAAAAAAAAAAAAAAAAAAAAAGAAAGTGAAATTCTGTATGTAGATATTTTAAATAAACATGTGTACCTTTGTATAGCGCCTTGATTATGGGCTTATCAAGACTTAGTATCGAAGAGGCCACTTCGGTCACATTTGAAGACATTAGTTGGTGAATAATTCTACACCAACATGAAGACCAAGTTATGTGCCCATTATGACGTCCTCTAAAGGCACATTTACTTGCTATGATCCAGTTCTTGCGTTTCGAAGTTTAGACCTTGGGCGAACGGTAAATGGTGATGACTTAGTTGTAGGCCTAGACTCTTTGCTTGTTATTTTTCATTTTACACCTATTATGTGAAATCCCATGTCTATTCCTACCCTTTAGTCGTGAATCGTGCTTAGGTGAAGGAATCGAGCAGGTCTTGGTGTCTTGCCCGGCGTTCCGGTCATGTACTGTAAAACCCCAAATTTAACACAATTAGAAATGACAAAAATGCCCTCAATTTAAAATTTTGAGAACTTATGAAAATTATATTAGTAACATCATTTGTATCTTAACCTAAAGTAAATTATGCCCTAAGTTATTTAATGAATTAAACTACTAAATAAAACCTTACACTATAATATAAATTTGTCACAAAATAAATGGTTCTCTACCTAAATGCTATTCTAGGCGACATTTTATGTAACCTACACATCAAAATTTTCGGCCCATAAAAATAAGAGATGATCATGCATTTATTTTGTTGATTAAGCCCATAATGAAAATTGATTTCTTCCTTAATTAGCCAAATTAAACACACGGTTTCCCTCAAATGCTATAACCGAAAATCATAAGCCCTAAAAATCCTCCCACTCCATCTCATTATTCGGCAAAAAAAAAAAAAAAAAAAAAAGAGAAGAAAACCCTAAAACACAAAAGTTCGGCTGCCTCTTTCTCCTCCTGTTCGATCTGCAGCAGCAACAAAAGGTAAGGTTTTCTTGTGGCTTTTACTTGGCGATTAAGTGTAGTGATCGACTACATTGTTTTCTAACTCAAGGGTGGTCTTGATCGTGTTTTTAAGGGCTGTACGAAGGTTGTATTGGTTAATGATCGGCTGCCATTTTTGGTGGTGTTCAATCCTTGTTCTTGTTCTTGTTCCTTGATCACGCTTCAAGGGTAAATCCGTATCATCCTCCTTGTTAAATTCTCGCCATGATTCGATTCATTCTTTGTTAGTCTTGCCAATATAATGATCACATATGATAGTAAGAAAAGAACCACATAACATTATAAGTTGACACATAAAATAACGAATTGAAAACCTCTAATGTAATCGGCATATGGTTATTGTTTCGATTTGAATTTGTATGTACGGGATGAGACCACTTAAGGGTCGACCTAGATCTGTCCTAATTCGGCCTTAATTGTTTCCTAGCAAGAAATAAAGATTGGTATATCAAAACCCTAAAAGAGCACATAAAATTATGAAACAGTTTGCTGATCAGAAAATTAGTCCGACTTTAATCGATTGGATCTAAATAATGGTAACGTATTTTTAGGTGTTTTTGGAGTCTAAAATTAAGTTCAATAAAATAGCTATCTGTAGAAATTAATCTTGTAATTTTTAGAGGTCTGGAAGACTACTTTTTGATTTTTGGAAAATTAAGTGTTTAATCGAATTCGTATGTCTGGAAAATTAGTCCGTGTTTATGATTTTTAATTTTCAAACCGTGTCGAGTTAGAAGGTGTCCTTTGAACTGAGTCATATTCAAGATGTCTATTAATAACTAGAATTTTTATAGATTTTTGTGAATTTATCTGAAGGGGTAACAAAGTATAAACTTGTCGAGTGTTTCATCAGTTATGATTCTGGAACATGTTGTGAAAATGGATTTTTCATTCGTACCTAGACAACTTTATAAAATCTGGAAAGATTACCTAAGATACTTAAGACATTGAGGGACGTGTGTGAATTTTTATTGATTTTATTTCGAAGTATTAATATGATTCATAAATTATTTGAAACGTGTTAAATTCGTATGTATAAAAGACTGTTAAGGGTTAAAAGGTTTAAAAAGTGTTATGTGTTTAATTTCTAAAACTAAAGAGTTAATTTGTCATTCTTTTAAAACTAAAGGACCTAACTTGTGAAAACCTGTAACTTTATAGTAATTACATTTTACACCCTAACTTTATGAGAATTGCATACTAATCCCTAAACTTGTTATATTTACATCATGAACCCTAAACTTATGAAAACTACACTATGAACCCTAAAATTATGTAAATGGCATTATGAACCTTAAGTTACTAAATATGGAAAGTTACCTAAGATGGAAAGAAAACTAAAATGAAACCTTTGTGATTATGAAACTAAGAAACTATGAAATCATAAAACTATGAAACTTATAAGTAAATTTATAATTCATGTAGATTCGCTGAAGAAGGAGTTTATTCCGATCCTTATGTTTCTAGTGTGTGTTTTCCCTGGCGGTTTAAGGTACAGATATTCTAACCTTTCAGTAAGGTTTCTCATGACTCATGATCCGTTTCTCTACCACTGTTATGACTTCTGACCTTTGTACATCTGACATCTTTGGTTCAATTGATATTATGATTTTGCATAAAAGCCTTTTAAAAATATAACTTGATAATTTGGTACAAAGTTATTTTGAAAGGATTTTCTGGAAAGATGATACTAGACCAGTTCGTCAATGGAGATTCAAATAACTCTTTCCAAATACGTTTTTAAGGAAACACCTTTATGATAACCATGTTTTAAATGAATTGCAAAATCTCCAAATCAGTTTTCTTATAACACTTTCACACTTGTAAACTTTGAACCATTGATATGAACCTTTGCTATTTGAACCTTTGCTACTTTTCCTTTGATCTTTCACTTGTTTAGGATTCCCTATGCCATTGCTATGTTTCCTTTGTATGATCCTTATTTGTTGATCCTTGTGATTTGATATGAGTTGATATTCGTTTGCATGCTATAGTTTCTTTCCATATAGCATTCCCTATTTCTATGCCCATTATGTGTTTTGCCTATATGTGTTTGACTTATTAGCCAGTCATGGGGAGTCCATGGCCTTGCCACTGATGCACCAGTGGTATTGACACTATCTGTGGAGGTGGGTTTTTTTTTGTCCACAGCGTTCCCTATTATGCTATAGCTATTCAGGCCTACATTTATTATTGTATATGTTCACTTAGCCTAGAGCTTTGTGCATATATATTTGTTTTGCAGGGGGCGTATGGATGCATCCTAGGTACTTAGTTTAGTATTATTTGGTGAATGTTTGGTGTGTGTGCAATACACCCCTTTCACATTTGGTACAATGGAGGTCATGACTCCTACGTACAATTTGTATATATATATGTTGTTGGGCATCCCTATCTGTTCTACTTCTCTATGATACTTATTATCTTGTCATCTCTAATGGGATTAACTTATGCTTGCTTGATTTCTTTTGCTTTCGCTTATGACTCATTTCTTTTTCCTTGAGTGTTTGATATCCATTATCCGTGTTTCCTTTGATCATATTCTCTGTTTCCATATTCTTGATCTCTATCTCATCAGGTTTGCTTGGATTTATGTCGTATTCACCATCGTTTTCCTTTTGTTATTAGTTTTTGTTTGTTTATATCTGTTCACTGGGCTTTTTAAGCTCAGCCGCATTTCTTTTCCTGCGGCAGGTTTTTAGAAGGAAGCTGGGTTGGGTGAAGAGTATCTTTGACTTAGAAGACTATACCTTGATAGCCATTCCGGATTAGAGATGACTAGAAGAGATACTTTAGACTTAGTACTTATTGTAATCCTCATTGTAACCTTGTATCTTCAGATTTTTCCCTTGTAACCATTGAAATTCATTTTGTATTATTTAGTCATATGCTTGTGTTTTGCTTTGATATGTCACCATAACGTAATACTTCTACCCTTATCGGGTTGGGGTGTTACATGTACCATTGCCTTTGTCGCTTTCGCCGTAGCATGTTAGTAACGACACTACACCCTTAACCTTATAAGTGTTCACCCAATGTTGCTTTCGAGAGTCGCTCCAACCTTAACTCTAGTGGTGGAGTTTTGTGTAACTGACAAGCCTATGATAGAATACATACTATGACTGAGCAATGAGTGATCACCCCGAAAATTGACACTTAGAATATAGAGAGAGTGAGTGTTTGTTCCCCTTTTCGTGAGGTGTTCGACTTTGAGAAATTCTAGCATAGGATATTTTTGAATTCATTTTTCCCTAGTAATAATGGGGAATGTCTTTTTGAAAGTACTTCTAATAAGGTCTACTTGAGGGCAAGTAGAGTTCAAGTGGGGGGATATTTGATGACGTCAAATAATATGATATTCTAAGTATCAATTTCCCCTCTTTATTGACCATTTTAGCTTAATATTGTCTATAGTTCTATCTTATTCCTTCACCTTTTATTTCAGGACAATTAATGGAGTATGGAGCGGAAAATAGACAAAGATAGACTTATTACGGACAAAAGCAACTACTACATGAAGACTACGGCGTAACTAAGTGATGATGTTACGCCGTAGCGTAATTATGACGTGGAATTATTCATTTAGTGAAGACTACGCCGTAACTAGTAATTGCGTTACGGCGTAATGAAGAGTACGAGGCCAATTTATGGGACTTGTAAAGACTACGGCGTAGCCCCTCAGTTCATCTACGACGTAGTAGTGTTACGGCGTAACTCTACTCTCCAACAACGCCGTAACCAAGCCTAAAAGATAAGATCGAATGAAGATAACGTAGCTACGGCGTAACTAGTTATAGCGTTACGCCGTGGCACCATCCTAGACTATAAATACTAGACGAAATCTCACCTTGAAAATCATCTCCCCTCTCCCAAACATTTCTAGGGTTTGGGGAGAGCAACCACAGAAGAAGATGACGGAGTTAGGAGTCAGAAGATGGAAGTTCTCGTCTACATTAATCATTTGTATTCGAGTTTGGATTCTCTTATGCTTTTCCATAATCATTAGATGAATTATTATTATTAATTCAAGTACATTTCAGTTATTTGTTCCTTTTTATTACTTCGTAGAGATATCTTCTTTTGTCCATTCATGTGACCTAGTTTCGGTAGTATTATAAGCTTGTTTGTATCTGTTACACTAGCTTAAATTGGATTAAGACCCCAGTTTAGTTAGTAGGCTAGAAGAATTGACCATAGGACACTAGCCTGACAGGTTGCGAGGAAATAGGAGGGATGACAACTGACCATACTGCCTTGTGTGAGAATTGACCATAGGACCACCTTACAAGTGGAGGTACTTAAGAAGTTAGAGAGATTAAGACCCGAGAGGGTGGTCTCTACCGAATGTGATCTATTAGGTCTGGCGCTTAATGACTCAACCAAATATCTATCCTCGGCTTACTAGCATGGGGTAGTGCCTGTGGTTCCTGAGGCGATAGGAAGGGAAGATAGGCTAGGACGACTTTACCCTACGACTTCTAGTGATATTTATGCCACTGTACGTTGTGTATGAACTGGAATAATTATCTGAATAGCTTGAATGATTACTCTATCTTACTGTTTGCTTTCTCTTGATTCAATTCTGTGCGTTGTTAATTAATGCATACCACTGTATTCAATATTCTTATAAATCTTTACTTCTCGTTACCTCATAACATACTTTGATTTCCTTCACAATAGCTCTTACGGACGACACTCGGATTTACCTAGGCTCTACTACATCTGATCGGGTTCTCTGCCCGTTAGTATGTGTTTATCCTTGTATTTCTAAGTTTTATAAATGTAAAACAGGATGAAAATATGCATCAAATATCATTAACAATATTAAGCTCGAACATTTGATTACACAAATAACCAAAACCAATAAATACACCATGTTTAGACAAAACAAATTTATTAGATTCAATAACTTGTTTATAACCATAAATATTCAAAACACTACTAGAAACCAAATTCTTTCTAATATTAGAAACATGCAAAGCATTAAACAAAAAACAATCTTTTCAGAACTAAATCTTAAATCCACACATCCTCTTCCATGCACCAGGGCTGTTGACTCATTTACCATATGAAGAATAGAACCATCATTCAGTGACTCATAGGTCTTGAACCGACTTCTATCTTTACACACATGAATTGTTGCTCCAGAGACAACCCACCACACAACATCATCATCATGCACAAAGTATACCTCAGATATATATGTAACATAATAAATCTGAAAATACTTATTAAACAATATCTGACCTTTCAGAGGGTTGGTTGAACCAGTCCCTGAACCACTTGTGCCTGATCCATTGGCTTTATTGCCAATTTTAACACACTTACAATCCTTCCTGAAGAGTTCTGTTTTCCCACTCTTCCAAAAAGTAGCTTTAGGCTTCTTGTTATGATTGTACCTGGAGGAGTTGTTATGCTCCACCATATTTACAACTGATGGACCAGTAGCATTGCTACTCTTTGGCTTGTCACTGTCTTGTGCTTTGAGTGATTCCTCAATGCGCAAATGACTTGCCCACTCAACAAGAGTTAATTCCTCCTTCTTATGTTTCAGCATATGCTTGAAATCTTTCCAAGAAGGAGGTAGTTTATCAATGACACAAGAGACTGAAATAGACTCATCTATGTTCATCTTGTGTTGTGCGAATCGACCAAGTATACTAAGAAGTTCATTGTATTGTTCCATGACAGGTCTAGAATCGACCATTTTATAATTGTTAAAATTACTTACAAGGAACTTCTTACTTGATGCATCCTCAGCCATATATTTGGCTTTCAAGGAATCCCATAGTTCTTGAGAAGAGTCAACATTCTGATAAATATCAAAGAGAGAATCAGACATACCATTGAGGATTAAACTTCTGCAGACGTTATCATCATTTTCCCATTTGCTTCTTGTCCTTATCTGTTCCACAGTAGCATCGTCCCAATGATCTTCAGGAATAGCAGTGCTCAGAACATACACCACATTCATACTTGAAAACAAGAAGTGCATCTTCTTTTGCCATCTTCGGAAATCGACACCTTCAAACTTTTCCAGTTTGGAAAAGTTAGCAGCCATATGCCTCATAGAAGCAGCCATTGATTATCACTAAATAGTTTATATTGATTGTTGGTTTTATAAGTTGTTGCGTGTGTTCCCAGAACAGGGTGAAGATAATCAATGAGTACCGGATCTTCACTTGAAATCGTGTTATCACTTTCCAATAGAAACTATTCGACCATATGCCTGGGTTACATGAATATCTCTATGGGATAAGACCAAGTGATATTCTTGTTTTAGGCACAAATCAAGAACCAAATTGTATTCAAGTGTTTAGGGTTTGTATGTTATATCTACATGCAGTTATGTTATGATCTCTATGATAAGGATTTATTTGTTATGCTTTTAGGGGGTCATTTAAGCCCTAAATGGTGATTTTATGATCAAATATTACCTCAAATCGTTCCTTTTCTCTTTTTAGGTACTTGGAACGTGATTTCTGGAAAATGGAGCATTTTGGAGATTTTCGGACGTTTTTATGTTCAAGAATGAAGAAAACAAGAAAACCAAGAAAAGTCAAGAAATTACACCTGACGACGTCAGGCTTTACATGCTGACGCCGTCACTTGATGATAGAACTAGTGGATTTTCATGTACGAGATGCCTTGAAGGAACTTTTGAAGTTAACACCTGACGGCGTCAGGTGTTATAAAATTGAGGCCATCTGGTGTTAAGCTAAAGAGAGACGGCCTTGAAGTATTACTAAGGGACGGCTTCAGAAGTGTTTGAAGGCAATCCGAGAACCCTAAACACGGCAATCTGACGGCGTCGGGACCTATAACCTGACGCCGTCAGCCTTGTAAAGTCTATATATAGTTTTTGCTTTTTCATTCATTAGGGGGTGCAACTTTGTTATAACTTGGGAGAAAAACCCTAGCACGATTTTCTCAGCCACTTTAGGGTTTCAAACCTTCTTTTCTTCCATGATTAATTCAAGATAAGTTATTTGTTGTTTGATTAATTGTTTGTCTTTTCTTTACATTAACATGCTAGCTTAGGTTTTTTAGTGTTTGCTTAGATCTAATGAAACCTAGTTATTAATTATTGATTGTTGATTTGTTATTGATTGTCTTGGGTGATTGACTCGCGTTAGGCTTAAGAATATTGGCTAATCTCTTATACGGTAACAAGCTTGAACGTCTTAAGAAACGTAATCGGATGTGTACTACGGTTTTATTGGTTGTGTTTAATGCATGAGTGACTATTAATGAGGCTATGATAGGATACTAAACGTGTCGTCATAAGAAGAGATAGAAGCTCATAGGGTTGGGGAAAGACGTACACCCCCCCACGAATGGTATTAAGGAATGAAACCCTTCATCCAAACAATTGTAACAAATCAATAAATCAATAGGAGATAACTAGGGAGTAGTGAAATCTAAGTAAACACGTTTTTCCCATTATAAGAAGTTCACCAATTTACTTTTCTTGTCATTTTATTTTATTCGTTTAAGTAGTAATTTTGGGTTAGTTGACTAGCAACTAATTCCGCCCACTCTTCCAATACCCGAGATTTTTATTGTCTTTCATAAAATTAAAAAAAAAATACAAAAAGAATCATCCCTCACCTTTAGACCTAGTTGACATAGTTTTCAATCCTAGCGACACTATTCCCCTAGAGAACGATCAATCGCCCGGTACCTACCACACACTATACTACATCGGTCAGGTACACTGCCTGGTGGATTGCAAAATCTCTCAAGATCCCTTGAGAGGTAAAACCTTTTGCAAGGTTGCAAAACCACGCATCAAGGTTTTGGCGCTGCTGCCGGGGAATAGTTATTGTTTATGTTGATTTTTATTTTATTTAGGTCTACTCATTAGATTCCTTTCTAGCGAGATTTTTATTTTATTTGTATAGGTTTTCTTTACTCTATCTTTTTCTTTGTTCTTTTGTTCGTAACTATTACCATCCGCCATTATGGAAGGTGGTAATATCTTTGATCCCGCCAACCCACTGCAACAAAACCCACCACAATCAAACCAACCACCTAGAGCACGCACTTTAGGAGAATATTCCCGACCTAGCCACCAAGGCTATCGAAACACCATTGAGCTCACCCAAGGAGCCAATGTGTCTCCCTTGCGATCCGACACCATCCGGTTGGTGCAAAGCGGATGTGCATTCCATGGACTTCGTTCAGAAAATCCAAACGAACATCTCAAGGACTTCCTTAAAATCGTAGATTCCATAGACCTTGATGTTGCCACTCGAGAGACGACACGATTGCGTCTCTTCCAATTCTCTCTGTGGAAAACTAGAAGGGGGTTCAATAGTTTTACGTCTTTTTAATTTTATAAAAACTTTGGTTCAAAAATGTTGATTCGAGTTTATGTGAAATCTACTCTAGCACAATATGAACAAGTATATATATATATATATATATATATATATATATTATATATATATATATATATATATATATATATATATATATATATATATATATATATATATATATATATATATAAGCTAAATAACAATGTAAGTAAAGTAATAAATAAGAGATGGAAAGATCGAACCGCGAGACAAGAGATTTATAGTGGTTCGGTTACAAGGACACCTTTCTTGCCCTACTCCACTCCCCGAGCACCTAACTCGAGAGTTTTTCTTCACTATGTCAACAAGCTCCCTTATGGCGGAGAAAACCTTACACACCACTTATCACACCACAACTTCTTCACACCTTCTTCACAACTACTTCACAACTTCTTCACACCTAAGCACAAATTAATCACACCACTACTTCTTCACACCTAAACTAATTACACACCACAATCTCTTCACAACTATTCTATCTACATACCTTACTAGCCTAATTTCTTATCTCTACAACTATCTAACAAATATTCACAACTTATGCACAACTAGATGAATGATATACAAGGCTGATCACAACCAACTTAGATGTAGAGAGCACACTAAGTTGTAATACTTCTTGTCTTGAAGGATAGAAGTATTCTTCTCTTGCACTTGAAATGTTGAAGCTTGAATCACTTGGAAACAAGAGCTTATGATTATATGATCAAAGGGTTTAAGAGAATAGGAATGGAGATTTAGATCAGAAAGTTTAGAGTGCAAAAGGTGAGGTAAAAATCCATGGAATGTCCAGTATTTATAGGCAAAGCTGGAAGGCAAGGGAGCGTGGCCGGTCCCCTTAATAATTAAGGGGGCCGCCTTGTTAATTAAGGGGGCCGCCCCTTATATCCGTTGCCCAGCTTTGTCTTTTTATGGGGAAGGTTTTTCTGGAACATTTTTGCCATTTTTGGTTGAAAATTTGAATTTATATATTTATGCTTAATTAAACATATTTATTTAATACCAAAAATGATTTTCTAAAAGATATAAAAATGTTTGAGGCATTTTATAAAAATCTAGTGATTAAGAAAATGTTCCTTTGATCATATAATACATTAGACACTTTGTTTATCCATACCTTAAGTGATTTAGTTGTTGAAATGAATATTTACAACTAAATACTTGTTTATGTCATAATTTCTAGTTTAATGAGTTTACATTTTGTGATTATCAAAACATAGAGATATTGAAAAATGTTAATAACGTTTTTAGGCATTATTTATATCAACAATCTCCCCCTTTTTGATGATTACAAAACCTAAACTCATTTATTATAAAGATTATATTTTAGACAAGTATTTAGTGAGTTTATATTCCACTTCTCCCCCTTTTTGTAGAATCAAAAAGGTTATGCCGACTAGCTTCATAAATGAAGATAGACGGGTAGAAAGCTCCCCCTTGATGTGTGCTCCCCCTCATTCGAGGGCACCAAGGAATCGAGATATGGAATGCTTGGCTACAAAAACATGTTACAAGAACAAGACATATATATGCAAAGCAATAATAAAACAATCATAGATAACTAATTCATTCAAGCAATAAAGATGGTCATACGACATGTATGAGCATCATTACAACATTCAATATGCTTGAAGCATATTGGTTACAATAAAAGAAAAGAAACAAAATAGTCCTAAATTTCTAAAGAAAGCTCGTGGACTTGCTTGCAACCCATGGTTGAGTGTTTTTATTTGGTTGAGGGGAACATAAACATAAAGCTTAGTTGTTTGATGGAGAAGGGTATGGAGTAGGGTATGGAGCGGAAGAGGTGGATCTAACGATATTGTATCGTGTTACGGGTGGTAATGGATGAGGACGAGTGAGAAGATATTCGATCCAAGAGATATCTTCACTCAAGTAGAGGATTTGTTTTTGTAGAAAGATGCAACAAGGGCAATAATGAGTGTGGTTTGTAACTTGATCCAAGTTAAGAGAGTGGGGTAAGCAATTTGCATAGGGTGATGATGGAGGTTGCCCTTTGTTGCGTTGTGCAAGATGCATAGCAAGGAGATCACTTAGATCATGGATTTGGTTTATTTCTTCACGGAACTTTTGCTTTTCCGTGGCAATGTGGAGTGAATCATTTGGTTGATATGGATGAATTGGGGTTGTGTAGTTGGAATTGAAATTGTTGGAAGTGTAGTTTGATGGTTGACCAAACTTATAGGTATCATTGTAGTTGGTTTGGGGTTGAGATGTGTAGTTTGGGATGAAGGTAGATGTTTGGCCAATGTTGTATGGATTTGGAGTATAGTTTGAGAAGTAGGTAGTTGGAAGTGTTGATTGATTACCAATTTCATTGGTTGTGATGGATTCGAGGGCTTGTTTTCTTCGCCAAACGGGTTTTTCGGTCATCCTTGCTAGCCTTGAGGCTTTTGATTTTGGTTTGTTGGGAGAAGTCATGATGAGATGAATGGAGAGTTTGAAGAATGGGGTATTTATAGTGTGAGATTTGTGTGATTATGAATGGATAATGTTTGTTTGGGAAATTAGGACAAAATATGTTTGTGAATTTTGGAAAGTGTAGGATAAAATGGGCTAAAAAGCAGAAAAGATTCTGTAAACCCGACCAACAGATGGCCGGTCCCCTTAATTATGGGCCGGTCCCCTTAATAATTAAGGGGGCCGCCTTACATAATTAAGGGGGCCGCCCATCTGGTGGTTTCCAGATTGCCAGAAATGGGTTTTTGGCAGAAAATTGCAGAAAGGTTCTGTTTTTGGGTTTGGTTTCAAGCAAGTTCAACTCTTTAAGGCAATTTAGCATGTAATATATTCATAATTTAGCATGCATGCAAAAACACTTAAGTAATAGAACAATCAAGCAAGCAATTTTACCTAGTGGGAGCAAGTAAAGGCAAGGGCAAGTAATTCTACCTAATGGAACTATCTTAAGGCAAAGGCAACTAGTGAGTGAGAAACTAGTGATGGAATAAAAAGAGACAATATTGTTTGCGACTTTGTCCTAGTGTGTGCCTATATGCAACAAATGTGGAGTTGTGATTGTTTCGACTCCTAAATGCAAAGAAGAAAGCATCCTAAGAAACAATCCAATATCTCCTTGATTCGATTCTTCTCTATTCATAAATGTCAAAGATATACATTAGATTATATATTTGACAATTTATGTGAGATTTTATGCATGATTTTTAAAGAATGTTTTTAGCATTATTCAACAATGCAAGAAAGGATAATTTTTATGTGTTTTCCTAGACGTGAGAATAGTTTTAAAGAAAATTTGATTGGGCTTTATAGAAATGTTTATGCAATAAAATGTAGTTCTCCAATCTTTAATTTTGTGCAAAATAGATTCCTAGACTCAGATATTGATGCAGGTTTTACCGACAAGGTTTTAATATTTATAAAGTGTGTCGTCTACCTAAGGTCTACCTAATGCACTAACGGGCAGTGTCCCCGGTCGTGTATGGTATAGCTAGATGGTAAAGCCGAGGTCGTCCCAAGAGCTAAGTGTATGGAAATTATCTAAGTTTAGTGTCACGTGTAAAAGGGGTTTTATAAAGAGATTGATTAATTAGCTAAGAAATGTAAATAACAATGCAAGTAAATAAATGAAAAGAGAATCAGAAGAGAGAAATAGTGCTAACCTAATTACTACTCTTGTTATTATTATGATTAGTTTCCTATAGGTGCATCCTATCATATCGTCTGGGGATTAAATTCATTTCGGATCATAGGGTTAAATCACCTAGATCTATCTTACACCTTGTCCTATCCACGACTATTGTAAAGCCGTGGGTTCATCAGTACGAAGATGTAAGAGTCATTAAGTGCCTCTACCAACATGGACAAGTATAGCGAGTGCGGCATGGTCAAATCTTACACCCCTCTAATTCCGTTAAGTGTATAGCATTGGTAGGTGGTCCTAGGGTTAATTCGCACATGTATGGTGATATTGCTATCACCAAGTCACATCCCTACCGGCTTGCTTCCTAGGGTTAATTACACAAGCCTCTAAGGAATAACCAACGCTAAACTCTACGGGAACTAGAGTGTCCCAAGACTCGCCATGAAAGTATACAAACAATAGATAATAGATGCGTGGAAAACTAAATCACAACAATAATAATTTCATAACTAGGCTAATACCAAGAGGTGTTTAGCCACTCATATTCATATTTGCAGTAAAACAAGGTTTGATTAATACAAATGTAAACATGAATTGAATACAAGACAAAGGAATTGATAAACTTATGATTGGTGTGTGAATCCTCCCTTGTAAATGACTTCAATAAGGCTAGAACTTCGTTCCTCCTACTCCCTGAGTTTCTCCCAACTTCTGTGTGGTGAAAAGTGAATGAATAAACTCGGAATTAGGGCTGGTATTTATAGGCCCAACTTTGCTACGGCGTAGCTGATTGGTTTGCTACGCCGTAGCCTTTGTAAATAATGACTACGTCGTAGCTTGATCAAGTGCTACGGGCGTAGTTTCTTCTTTGGATGCTTCTATGGCGTAGCTAATTGGGGAGCTACGCCGTAGCTTCTTCTTTGGCCACGTGAGTTCTGTTCTGCTTATTTTTGGGGTCTACGCCGTAGTTTGGAGAGTTGCTGCATCGTAGATACCTTGAGTATGTCATTACGCCGTAGTCATGGTATGAGCTACGCCGTAGTCTTCGTAAGTCTTTGTTACGGCGTAGGTATATAGGATCTTCTACGCCGTAGTCTTCGTAAATGCCAGCTACGGCGTAGGTTGATGAGACCTCTACGCCGTAGTTGGTGCAGAATCCACATTCTTCGTATATTTTCACTAAAGTCCTTCCATTTCCGCGTATGTTCGTTCTTTTACTCATCTTTACCCTGAAACCAAAATAGGAAGAAATAAGAGTATATATTCTTCATATGAATAGAAAAAATGAGCATTTTAGGGGGAAATTAACACTTAAATCATGGGTAAATTTGACGTCATCAAATATCCCCCCACTTGAACTCTACTTGCCCTCAAGTAGACCTTATTAGAATAATTTTTTAAAAAGATATTTCCCCAGAAACTTGGAAAATATGAGTCTAAAAACTTCCTATGCTAGAATATATCAAAGCCGAACACCTCACGAAGTGGAACAAAACACTCACATCTCTCTCCTAATCTAAGTGTTAATTTCGGGGTGATCACTCAACGCACAGTCATAGAATGTATTCTATCATAGGCTTGGCAGTTACACAAATCTCTACCACTAGAGCTAAGGTCGAAACAATTCTTAAAGGCAATATTGGGTGAACACATATAAGGCTTGTGGGTGTAGTGTTGTTACTAACATACTACGGCAAAGGCGACAAAGGCAATGGTACATGACTGGAACGCCGGGCAAGACACCAATGACTGCTCAAATCCTTCACCTAAGCATGATTCACAACTAAAGGGTAGGATAAGACATGGGATGCACAATAATGGTGTAAAATGAAAAAGAAAGCAAATAGTCTTAGCCTATAACCGAGTTGCTACCACTTGCCGTTCATCCAAAGTCCAATCTTCAAAATGCGAGAATTGGATCATGTAACAGGTGTGTGCCATTAGAGGACGTCATGATGGGCACTACACTTGGTCTTCATGTTGGTGATTAAGAACCAACAACTTCATTCTTCAAATATGACCGAAGTGGCCTCTTCGATACTAATTCCTTCAAGGCTCTTATTACGGTGCTATACAAGGGTGCACCAAAGATAACATATCTACATACGGAAATTCACATTTTTTTTTCATAACTACTACAATAAATATATCCCCCCACTTGGGATGAACAATACATGTACAATAGTGGGTTTTCTCATGATCTTCAATGATAGGTCTTCAACGTAGGTGTGATTCTTGAATTTCTTGACTTGGACCTCAAATTAGAACAAGTGGCAACTTCCCAACCATAAACCAAGACTACACGGTAGGCTAAGGTGTATAGGTGTATGGAAACAATAATATGGGTAAGAAACGAAAGGATAGGCTCAAAAGGGTGTATCTAGGGGTATCTTGCACTAAATGTGAGTGCAACAAAGGGTTTAATACGGGGGTCGAATAGTCGATGTGACTAATTGATAAACACACACATAAAGGTTATTTGGGTGATAATCCTAAAATATTGCCTTCTTAAAAATTTCTTCCAAATGTATCAAGAAATCTCAATACACTACTCGTACACGGTTTCAAAATGATGTAAAAGCCAAGTTCTAAAGTTTACAAACTACCGGCACACTCATATTTTTGGTGGATTTGGGGTAAAACAGGGGGAAACTGAAATAGGCTAAACCTCACCATTGTGTTAAGGGTTAATGTGCTCGGCTAAGGTCCATTCTAGTTAGGTTCGGAAAAACATGTCAAAAGTTTTAAAGTGGCATAATTTTTCAAAATAAACTAGAAAAATGAGGGCAACATAAAGTTCAAGTAAATAATTCTACTCCCGTCCCCCCACTTGAGTTGTACAAAGTCCCATTTGTACATAAAATAAATATAAAGAGGAAAAGTAGAATTAGAACGAGAACTTCCCTGAAATTCGCTCTTGAAAATGATAGAAGGATCATGTTGAAAAACGTGCCTTCGCTTCGCCTATAGGTGGCAAAACGGGCGGGCCGGGCGGGCACGGGCCACGGGTCAAACGAGCTACGGGCTAAATGGGCGCGGGCTAAACGGGCACGGGCCAAACGGGCGCATGTTATATGAATCGTTTTAGAAAATACCCAAAATGACGAAATAAATTCCTCAAACTTAACACCTCGTTTATATTTAAAAAATTAAATATATTATATCTGTAAGTTTTTCTTTAAAAACAATTGTAATGTTATCCAATTGAGAGAAAATATGTGCCCATTTGTGCCCATTTAACTTTTAAATGGGCAATATATGCCCATTTAAAAAAAAGAGGGGGACCAAATGTGCCCAAATCTTTTAAAAGTTTGCCCATTTAGCCCATTTTTTTGATTTTGGGCACAAATTGCCACCTCTAGCTTCGCCTAATGAGCAAACTTCAATTCCCTGGAATCACACAACTACCAAAAGCATAAAACCTAAAAAAGAAAAATAAAAAGAAAAACCTAACTCACTTTCGTAGGAATCACGGTTGCATTTAGCATATGCAACAAGCCTTTTAAACCACTTGGTGTCCCAAGTGGACGAGTGAAGTCTCGTGAGGGTTTACAGGGAACACACCCACAAAGTTCATTTAAAAACTAATACAAGTTTAAATAATGTTTTGTAAAAAATAAAAAGCTTTTTTAAGGTTCAGAAGGTTGCTACGGCGTAGCTGAAATGGTGCGCTACGCCGTAGTTGCTAATTATTTCCAGAACGACACCTGGAGGTTGCTACGGCGTAGCAACGTAGGGAGCTACGCCGTAGCAGAGTCCTGGGGGATTTTCCATGGTCCAAAATGTCCACAAATAAGTTCCCCAATGCAAAGCTTCTTCTAGGACCTGCAAGTTATTAATACAAAACATACCAAACCAACAAAATAAAGAAAAATGAAAGGAAAAGGATAATTCGGGTTGTCTCCCGAAAGAGCACTTTTGTTTATTATCGAGTCTTTAAGTTAGACTCACTGTGACGGCCTTCAAGTAGGTTGATGATGGACTTGCCCACGCTCGTCCATTTCCTTCATTAGGTTATGTCTTATCCAAGCAACATTTGTGGCAGTGCGACAATACTCCTTGGTCTCAATTTTTCGTACCTTCAAAAATCTTTCCTCAGGTCCTAAATGATATCGAGTTACCTCATAGGTTTCTGCAATGATGGGTGGAGGTTTCCTGTATTGTAATCCTAGCAGTTTACACCGCCGTTGTTCGTAGGTCTCATCATCAGGATCAGTGAACCCATCAGTTCCTTGTAATTCTAAGTAATCCATGATCCCGTTTATGTCATCGTCATCGGATGATGTTTCATCTTTGTGTAGCCTCTCTTCACTAGCCTCCCTTTTTTGCTAGTTTTGTTCATCGCCCCCAATGGTTTTATCGTATTCTTTCCTTCTTTCATGATTGTTGGCCTTACATTCGCATAGATTTGACCGACTCATACATCCTATCCAAATTTTTTCTTTTGTAAATGCGTCAACTTCTCCATACTTAATCTTAATCCAATCATCGAACCCTAAATTATCAACCCATTCCAACTCATTCCTTTGGTTGTCATTAGTTGAAAACCATAGGTACTCGTCGTCATTAACTCGTGCAATGCTACTTCCTCCATTGCACTCGTCCTCATAGGGATCACAAGATGCCCATGTTTTATTTCCATTGATATCTCGGGTTTTTATTTGCTCGCACCAATGTGACTTTTTTCTTATACTTACTTTCGTCTGTGATGAGGCGATACCAGGATTGTCGTCCTCTTTATGTGAAGTATCCTTGGCGGGCGTGTCTTTTCTGATAAGATTATTCCAGATTTTCCGCTTCTCATCTCTCCTGACTTTACCATGGACGATTCGAACCCAATCATCAAAAACCATGGTCTCATTCCATTCTAACAGTCTTCTCTTGTCATCGTTTGTAGAACTCCATAAGTGTTTATTATTCTCTACTCTATTCGCGTCATGTCCACCATCACAAAGATCAGCGTTTGGATTGCATGATGCCCATAAATCGTACCATACCTCGTTGTTGACAGGTATTGCCTCGCACCAATGGTATTTCTTAATTATTTCCCCGCTATTTCTTTCATGTTGGGCTAGCGTTCCCAAAACGGTTGCAGCTTCATCTCCTTTTACAGGAGTAATTCTTCTGCTAGATGAGTCTTGAGTATAAGAATTAGGAATAGTGTCCTCCTCGTCCTGTGACTCGTTGGATGGGTCACAACTCTTCTTCTCATGGTCCCTTTCCTGCGAAAAATCACTAGGTGAATTATCATGATCAAGGGTTAACATTTCATGCGCAATTAAATCAGGTGAAGACTCCTTTTCCTTAATGTTGCCATTATTGATGACGTAAACAGTTTCTAATTTATGACACCTACCTCTTTCGTCCATATTAAAAACTATTTTTTAATCATTACAAGTGAGAGAGATTACTTTATTAAAGACATCAATTATGGCATGGGCGGTGGCAAGCAAATGTCGTCCTAAGATAATTGGTAAGTCGTTATCTTCCTCCATGTCTAGTATTACAAAGTCAACAGGAAAGGTGAATTCATCGATTTTAACTAAGACATTCTCGACTATACCCTTAGGGATGCTGACTGTTCTATCGGCCATTTCTATGGTCATGCAAACTGGTTTAATTGGACCCAAATTCAAACGTTTGAACATAGAAAATGGCATGATACTAATACTTGCTCCTAGGTCTGCTAAAGCGTTACTAATAAACAAGTTATCAATTGAACAAGCAAGAATAAAACTCCCTGGGTCCTTCTCTTTCGGAGGCAACTGATGTTGAATTAGCGCGGAGCATGTGGCGTTTAGTTTTACTTCTTCTCCTTCATTATTATGCAGAGAGAAAAGGTCCATTTCTTCCTCAAAATCTTCTTCATCGTCAAATTCCTCCTCGCATTGCTCCGCAAAAAATTCAAGCTCTTCATTAGAATACCTGAAAGGAGTGTAAAGAGGTTGACCATTGTTAGAAAATATAGCTTTACATGCTCCGGAATTTTTAGAGTATTCTCCTCGTGCATTGTCTACTTGCTTGGATACTTGATTAGTCAGTAGTTCTATCTTGGTTTCAAGGCCTCTTATAGTTTCCTCGTGGCTCTTTAGGTTTAATGTTGTTCCTTCCTGAAAACTTCTAAGCCATCCTTCCCGTTCCATTTGCTTCTTAGCTGACTCATCAAAATATTTTTGGATAGATCGTTCAAGATCGGATTGTTTCTCGTAAGAGGGTCGGTTATATCCTGATGTCCCCTTACGATAACTGGTGCTGTTGTAACTTTGGAATGGTCTACTTTCCCCATATTTTACTTCTTCTGTTTTTCTATCGTCCTCATTTAAAGGACAATCCTTAGACAAATGCGGTCCTTCACAAATCTCGCATCCAACTTGGATAGCGTGAACATTCTCCTTAAGCTTCTTCATGTCACGCCCCAAGCTTTCGAGTTTGTTGGTGATTAGGGTAATTCCATCCGAGTTTCCAACAATGCTTCTACTACTTCCACCTTCGTGCCACTTTTGAGAGTGGTCCGCCATGTTTTCAATAGCCTTTAAGGCTTGAGCAGGGGTCATTCCAGGGATTGGTCCCTGAGAGTCTAGCGTTTGGCGGGTGGAGATGTTGATCCCTTTGTAGAAGATATTAACCATTTGTTGCTTGTTGAGATCATGAGTAGGGCACTTGTACAAAAGATCATTGTACCTATCCCAAGCTTGGTACAATGTTTCATCCCCATCTTGCCTGAAGTTGTGAATATCTTCAAGCTGCTTTGCCGTTCTTGAAGGAGGGCAATACTTCTGGATGAAGTGCTTCTTTAGGAGAGTCCAAGTGTTCACCGTTCCAGCTGGTAGTCTATCAATCCATCTCTTTGCTGCTCCGGTTAATGTCATCGGGAATACTCTGAGCATTATCGCATCATGAGATACTCCCGGAATGTTGAACAAACTAACAATGTAAAGAAAATTGTCAATGTGCTCGTAAGCATCTT